>JAAIIK010000331.1:55335-68898 GCA_014706435.1 Silurus glanis
AAAAGTACAGCAAGACAGACCACCACCATATTGATTAAAGAGTGCTTCATAATTTGTGGCAATAAAAAGAAAGCAGTGTTTCAGTTCATAGGAAAATTGAATATTACATTTTAAAATGGTTTCTCCATGTGCTGAGAGCGAGCTAATTATTTCTCCACTGTTTAAGCAGGAAAAGCCATCACATTGGTTGCATTCTTTAGCTTGGCCTCAGGCAGGCCGATCCATATACATAGTTAAAGAGAATGACTTCCCAGCACGAACGAGACAATAGTTTAATGATTGGGGTTTTCCATAACAAAGCTGGACAGCCTAGAACCGGATGCACTGGCCCACGATTAGTCATCTACTGTGTACCTTTCCATATCTACCACTGCCTATTGTAGCACAAAATTTTGAAACTAGGCAGTATAAACCTGTTTGTGGCCCTATGATGGCCAGCAATGCCTTGGTTTCTACACTTGTTCTCTTTCGGAGTCTAGGAATGGCTAATGCATGTCAGGAATCGGATTGTGATCTACTGGATTATAATATAAACACTTCAGTTGCACTTACTGTGCCTTTCCTGGTATCTGGCAAACCTTGGCAGCTCTGCTAGCTCAAACAAATGAAAAAATATTTGGTATTCACAAAGACAGCACACTACCTGTGCATAGCTTCTTTGCCCAGCATGTACCCTATAAGCACTATTTGGAACGATTTGTCGCTGAAGACAGATGCGAGTCTTTCCCTTGTCTTCATGGTCGATATGTGAGCTGAGTTAGTTTTCAGTTAAAGTATGGTAAGATTCCAGTGCTGTTTAGTGTGATACACTACCCCTATCATGACATGCCATGCCATGCCATAAGAAGCTTGTCCTCCTCAAGGGGATTACTTAGATGCGTTTTACTCTAGAAAGACTCCTCTGCTGATACCACGGGTTCAACTTACACTTTCTCCATTTCTACCTTGCCTCTCTTAGCGTCTTAGTGGGCAATGCCAAACACCTTTGCAGTGACCCATACACATCATGACATTTCAAAGTAGGTTATTCAGGTGATTGTCAGCAACCCTTTTGATTGTGTTACGTAATAGGATTCAAGGAATGACCAGGGTTCCTTGTCATTCAGAATCAGCGCCGACTCGTAGGTGCTATACAAATGAAAGTCAAGGCATTCAGTTGATTCTCAACACCCCAGGGGAGTCACAAAATCCACAGTGACACACGTAACTAGGTTTGGAGCATCATGGCTTCAGGGAGGCTTGTATGTGAAAAATGAGACACTAGAGGAGTTCAGTGATGCTAGAATAGTTAAGAAGCCTGACGGAGGTTGGGGAAAGCTCAGCAAGTCCGTACTGAGACACAAAAGAACTTGTGATCTTGAACAGACACTCAATCCTCTTGGGCCACCAGCATGCTATGAGCTCATGTTACTTGAGGAATTGCCCGTTGCCTGTCTATGTTACTGTCTACTTTTGACAAAACACACACACACACACACACACACACACTTTGGCGCTCATCCTTGGAAAAGCAAACCACACTCACTTCTTACCTCGAACAAAAACATAGAGACCTAGAGACCCAGAAAGACAGACACACACACTCGCACACGCAATAGCAACATGGAAACAACAGACACCTTACTTCATATCTTTATAGCATTGTATTTTATTCGCTTGCCCATCCAAAGAGATTAGTCCATTAAGAGATTAGTGGTAGACCAAGCAGATGCACAAATGACATGCATTGTGGTCAAACTCACACATACACACCATTTTACTATAAAATATATGCACTTTATAGTATAGTGTGGAATGCATTTCATTCATTTGCACTTCATATGCAAAATGAAAAATATGATACAATTTGCAATGCCTAGAAAGCCATAAACTTCCAGTTCTACTCAATAATGCGTGTATGTACGGTCTCCACAAAAAGTATTGGAACAAGGCCAGTCCTTCTCGTTGTGCTACACACTGAAGACATTTGTAGTCGAGATCAAACGATGAATATGAGACGACAGATCAAGATTTCAGCTTTCACTTCCTGCCATTTTGTATTTGATCTCAAACCCAAGTGTCTTAAACTGTACCGCAAAAACCCAAGCGCCTCGACGTTGATCATTCCAATACTTTCGAAGGGGACATGCACATACACAAGCAGACCTAGCTCGATAACGTGTGTGTGTGTGTGTGTGTGACTTTGAGGTAAAATTCCACCTAACAGATGTCCCCACATGAACACTGAATGCTGAACGATTAACGTTAACACGACACAGCGGTGCCTGCCAATTACTGCTGCACCTCTATTAACCTAATTAGAATCAGTGGACACAAAGAAGAGTGAAGAGAAGGAAGAAGGCAACCAGAGACACTAGATTCATCTTGGGCACCGATCTTATCAGCAAGCCTGGAGCGCATTATTTAAAGATGCACAGGAAAAAAAAAAAACACAATGTGTTTACTGTGGTGTCATGGTTCTATGACGTGAATGCGTGCCATGCAAGCAAATGTGTCACTTACAAAGTGTCATTTAGTTCTAAATAATTACTGAGGCTACAAAAGCAGGGATGAGTGCAGACAATGGCGGTTTGCTTATTCAGGATGATTAATTACTTCCATGTGTGATGAGTCATTAGTGTGGGAGACACACACTACTCTCGTCTAATGAACGCTTTTGAAATTCAGTCACAATTTAGACATACAGTCTGACACATAAAGTATACAGTGTGAGGGCTTGTGTAACCCAAGCGCTCTAAACATGCTGAATCTAATCGCCCTGATCTGAACATACGAAAGCCCCTGAATTCTGTTGTATTAATAAACCATGTATCTAAAAGTATATTGGCATTGAGTAAAAGACAGGAGGTGGAGCTGGAGGTGGCAGAGTTGAAGATACTGCGGTTTTCATCGGGAGTGACGAGGATGGACATTATTAGAATCGAGTTAATTAGAGGGACTGCGCATGTGGGACGTTCTGGAGACAAGGTGAGAGAGGTGCGATTGAGATGGTTTGGACATGTGCAGACGAGGGACATGGGGTATATCAGTAGAAGAATGCTGAGGATGCCAGGAAGGAGGAACAGAGGAAGGCCATGAAGGAGGTATATGGATATGATGATGGAAGGCATGCAGGTTTAATTTGTAAGAGGCAGATGTAGAGGACAGGGGGGGTATGGAGATGGATGATCCGCTCTGGCGACCCCTAATGGGAGAGGCCACAAGAAAAAGATTGAGTTATTTTATTATTTAACTACTGAGAAAAAACAGCCATGAATTTAAATCCAGACCTGTTGACAGAAACTGAGAATTTGTCCATTTTAAATGCACAAATTAACATATATCTATCTTAATAAATATATACTGTGGATTATTTTGACTTGAGATTAAAATGATCTAATTCTTTTGTAAATTATGCCACCTGATTCCCACTTGTCCATATACCTGTTACAATTGCTGAATTAGAGAACAGAAGAGGAGGGTAAAAGCCAAGTAGTATTGGAGTAAAAATGATTGGTAATCCTTTAATAGATGTCTCAAGCTGTATATTTATCTCCGGGATGTATATTAGGGATGTAAATCTCTTAAAAATATGATAAAGAATAATGGAATTTCAAAAGAATGTATATCTGTTGGGTTGGAAAATGGTTTAAAGTACCATGACTGCCGCCTAGTGGTTCTTTGTGTTATGTCTACATTACCCTGTTTTTTTCCTTCCTCCTACTCCCAATATCTACCATTTCAGTTCCCATTAGAGATGGGCAATACCACCTTTCTTTTGTTTATACCAACTATTAAGAGCAGTATTATCAATACCAATACCAATATCTGTACTTTTCAAGTCATTTTTGAGTCACTTCACCTTTGCTACTTATTAAAAAAATATTAATCATTCATTTTTTTCAAAACACTCAAATATTTTTCAAAACACTCAAAACACTTTTTTTTATTATCTGTGTGACGCCAACCATATACAGACTGTCACATTATGTTTTCCTTTTTAGCTTTATAGCATTTCCCTTTATGGGTTTTTGTGAAGGAACACGAGAATGTTGATATTTTCACGCTTGAGCTTGTTGCATTTATTTTCGAAGAAATAGTTCCTATCACACTTTCACACGTTTTAATACGAAAATCGATTCTCTCCATACAAAATCAAGATCTCCCTGCAAAAAACATAAATCCATTGAACGATATACAATCCGTTTTACAACCTTGAGCCACCTTCACCCAGATAAACATAGGTTCATCTTATAGGGAAAAAAAAGAATAAATAGTCATTAAAACTTTTGCATCTTCTATTCGAAATGTCATACAATTTTTTTTTTTTTTTATCAACTTGTATGCCCACCCATTTCCTTCATGTAGCCTCTGAACACTGTTGTACAAACTCCCAGTTGTAATAACACAGCTGACATGTCTATTCTAATTTTAACTGCTTGGTCGATCATTTAATTTGCCTTGACATAATACTATAATTTTGTAAAATGCCATGATTTTTTTACCCCAAACTGACTCTGGGGACAAGTTCGCAAATCTGTTGAGTGGGCATGAATGGAAGCTTAAAAGGGTTAAAGGTTATATATGTGGAAGGTTAACACAAGTAAAAAAAAAAAAAAAAATGTTTTGGCTATATATGAGCAAATTACAACATTGCAAATAAACCAGACTTTGTTAATAAAACCTGTTTGCCTTGTTAAAGGATCCTGTAAGCCACTGGATTTTCAGCACTTCATAGTATATTTTGTGAGTCCCCGCTATCACTGAATCCATCGCTGCATTATGTTGCACTTTTTGAATGAGTGTCATTGTTGAGAAATCAAGACCAGTTCCCCAGCTTTATGCCTCATGGGGCTTGGCTGATTTGCAGTGCAGCTTAGTTTAACCTGAACAAACACCTGTGGGGCGAATGGGCTGGGCTTAAAAGGATTGAAACAGGTTTGCAAAAAGTTTTAGAAAAACCTCTCTGGCATGCTGACTATTTTCCCAGGGTGCACAAACTGCCTGTGGTAGACATGTCAGACAAAGTGATTTATTTGTCAGAATTCGTTTACCCTAACCTCTATTTTTTCAAACCTTTATTTCAATGGTCAGTCTGTTTCTTAAACGATGGTTAATAACTAAGACGTTCAAGAATGGAAAGTAAGAATCCCAGTATATCACAATTGTAATTACTGATTTTAAATTAGATTTTCTCTGAATAAGGATTTGATTTAATTGCTTTTGTGAGCCAACACTAAATTGCCAATTGAAATCACATATTAAATGGTGCCATACATTAAGTACAGATGGACGGAAAATGTAAAGACCCATTCATCACGCCGAACCCCATTCCCGAACGCGTTCTTCAGCAATTTGTGCTACAGTAGCTTTTCTGTAGGATTTGAGCCAGATAGGCTTGCCTTCGCTTCCTACATATAACACATAACACACACATAACTCTGTCAGCAGGTAACTGGATGTCCTTCCTTGGATTCCTTTTTTTTAGGTACTAACCACTGCATAATGGGAAAACCCCCCAAAAGACCTACTGCTTTGGAGATATCAGTTTGGTTGTTGTAAAACTCGCTCAGATTCTCACACTTGCCCATTTTTCTTGCTTTCAATATGTCAACTTTGAGAAATGATGGTTCACTTGTTGCCTTATAGATCCAAGTGCCATTGTAATAAGATATATACATAATGTTATTCACATTAACAGTCACATTATAGTGGCTGTTCAGTGTATGTGGGCAGGAGTACAAGTCATGATTCTTGTGGTTGATTTTTTATTTTTTTATTTACAATTCTATGCTGTTGGAAGTCTGCATGTTATATGTAATACACAAGACACCCTATAAGGATCTATTTTGAAAGAATGATCTATGAACATTTATTTTGAACCGAGGACCCTTTTTGAACTCTTTTGTAGAACATTGCAACTGAGCACTTCTCTACTAAAAAAAAAAAAAAAAACCCTTTAAGATGCTTTAAGTGTGTTAGGATTTCAGATGCTTTACAAACAACACAAGCCAATTTATATTAGGTTAATAATATTAAATTTAACTTAAATAACTTAAAAGTATGCTTTTTTTCGTCTCTCTCCAGTGGATCCGTAGCCCATTCTTATTCTGCTTCAAATTTCACTTCTAACATTGAGTGCTTGGCAAATGTGCTTAGCATCTGTTATAACTTTGCCACATGTCATATTGTCCTCTTCGGATCAGCACTGGAGACTTAGAGATCTAAAGCAACCTCTCTACTTCTCAAACTGTTTATTTAGTTCGGCTTTGGTTTCTGCACACCCTTAACCCTTTAAAGCTTCAAGCCTTTAGGTATTCCTCAAAAGAGAAGTGTATATCTTTTATTATAGATGAATTAAAAGTCAAAGAACGGCATACTGCCCTTTTTATAAAACGTATATGGATAAAGAAAACGGATTCACAACAACGGGAATATCAATGGCTGTTTTTTTTTATTTTTTCATGCCTGTGACTCATGCTTGCCTGGCGTTGTTCCTGTAGCATACAAATGGCTTGAATCAGGTCATAAAAAAACAGTTATGAAAGTTACAGCTATAGGTTAGACACCGTTTCTCGGAAATTTGCGCACAATCCAACCGAGTGGTCATGGAGCTCGGGTTCGGCTGGAATCTTTTAGACATGATTCAGCTAGTAAAGGGGTGGGGGGGCATTATAGGGTCTACAGGAATGAAAAGCAGACTGTAGCAAGTCTGAATGGTTATCGAGAACCCTTCCACACACCTCTAGAGAATGAAGATGGAAAGTGGCATAGGGTGGATCAAAGACCAGTGGCATTTCCTGTAGACTGGTGATATAATATGGAGATTTTCCTGTGGTAGTGGTGGTGGTGGTGATAGTGGTGCGTTTTAATCCCTTTTCAGCTTTCTCCTCCTGGTAATGAGAACCTTCAGCTTCCAGCTCTGGAGTGGGTTATAACATGAGAGCTGGAGGTGCTGGGGTTTAAACTGTCCAGGGATTAAGAGCTCTCTGAAGTTTTTTAACACACATCACCATTTAAAAGAAGGAAAGAGAAAGCGAGTTTGGCTGTCACACACACGGCTGGTTAGGAGAAAAAAAGGGCGCTGAATTAGTAAAGAGCTGCGGGTTTCTGTTTCTCCTCTACTCTGAACAATCCGGTTCTCTCGTTTCCGAGCTGAGGAACCGGACACCTCAAGACATGACACCACGGCCTTGGACATGTACTATTAATGTTTAATACAGTTGAAAGCCCTTATCATAAATGCCACCATTTATATGACACGCTCACTGGACTAGATATAAGTATCAGAAAGTTTTTCGCGCGCATGCGCACAATTGAACCATGACAAAATTCCATACTAAATACAACAAAAAAAAAATGAGTATTAGTGTATATATAAAAGTGTGTGCGTGTGTGTCTCTGTTTTAATAAGTCAGAACTTACTGTAGTGTTGAAGTTTTCGTAGTTTTGCCTTGTTCTGCCTGTGTACAACGCCCTTAAGTGTCTCTTTCGTGAATCCCGAAGTCTTTCCAAGTCTTTTTTTTTTTTTTTCATTAAATAACTGGGCGTGTGCGCGTACAGAACAGGGGTGGAGGAGAAGAAAGGGACGGGAGTTTATGTCCGTGTGTAAATGTGTGTGTATCTGTGTGTGCTGGATTGCACCAAAACAAGTCTTTAAAAATAGCTTGCAACTTGTAGACAAAATGCAGATCTGTGATGAATTGGTGAAAAAAAAAAAGAGAAAAGAATAATCCCTAAAGCCTAATCCCCCCTTTTTTCACTCTCATAAACAAGTACAGTGCTTGTTCTAAGCTGCACATTCCATATCTAATGTGTGTGGCAAGTGGAAACATGTGAAGTCAGGTTTATACAAAAAGATTCATTTTGTAACCAAGCTTAGACCATTCTCATGGCACCACACCTTAAGTGTTTCATCAAGAAGTTGCCCAAGAAGTTCAACCTGGCAGCACAAGGACTGTAAAGTTGTGTAGAGAGACAAGACACAACCATGACTCCTTTTTTTTTTCTCATGTTCAAACTTGTGTATATATATATATATATATATATATAAAAACAGTCAGTGGATTTGATTTATTTGAAATATGTGTTGAGAGAAAGTGCTAAATGTTTAAAACGTACCAAAAAATGCACATACCTGAGACATGGGCACTGCAATTAATAAGCCAATACAGATCCAGTCCATCTTTGTGTTAAATTATAGTTATTATTATTATTATTATTATTATTATTATTATTATTTTATATAAATAAGATCATTCAAAATTGTATTTTGGATAGGTAGAGTTTCCAAAAAAGCTGTGTCTAATAGAAAACACTGTTTTAGAAATCACTTTCAAAAACAGAATAATAAAAACTATTTGTTAAAAGCTGCATTAGTGCTTGCCCGTTGGTTGATTAACCACCAGGTCTACAGGAAACGCATTGTTTTTATATTTCAATTTTTTATTTATTTATTTTTTTTTTTTTTGTCTAAGGAGCACATGAGCTGGTCAATAAGTCCTGATGAGTACCTGGAAGTCTGCTGGGGTTTGGTGTTTGGGGCAACAATTTCATTTTGTTGGAATATTTGAGAAAAAAAAAAAATACATGGTGCAGTTTTTCATTTAATGATAAAGAGACCAACCTTTTTCCTTTTTCCACATAAAATATGGCATTGAGGCTAGGATATTTTATATTGCCCTCTAGTGAATATATAGGCCCATTAGCTTTGATTACTAACTAATACTGTTTAGTACATCAGTGCATCATTCAAATCATCCTAATGTGTATATTATGTGTTGGTGGATATATTAATTTATATTAATATATATATATATATATATATATATAACTAAAATAATATAAGTATAAGATGATTATAAGGATTATACCCAACATGTATTACGATTTTTGTAGAGGTTACTTCAGTTTCTACTGCATCTCAATACCATAATCAGTTTTCAGAATTGATCTGTCATCAATTAAGCTTTAACAAAAGCAGCTCCTGAATACAGTTCTGGATTCAATTCGAGTTTAAATCTTATATGAATGCACTTATTCTAGTCTGTAAATGTTTGGGTAAAACTTGTATACAAAGATGCACCACATAAGCAATTATTCTCAACAATTTTCTGTTGGCAGCAATATAGTACATCTATCCACCTATCTTTAAATCTAAAATCACTCATCAGTGTTTGCTCCTTTTCCTTACATAGGACTGTCTTTATAACAGATGGCCTTGTGGTTTCTCAGAATCCTCATAAGTTGCTATTTCTGTTCTGAAATTCATGGGAGAAAAAATAAGTACAGTGGTGAGAGAATGTGTGTTTTAGATTTGCTACAGCAGAAGTGGGGAAAATAGTGTTTTACAACATTAAATGCTTATTAAAAAGCATAATTCTGTCATTCTTAAATAAATAAAAAATAAAAGAAATTGATTAGTTGTGTGTGTTGTTATTGGAAAAGAGTCCTTGGGTGGTAATGGCTCTCTGCCTTGTATCATGGTGTAGGCCCAACATAGCTTAGTCAGCAACCTGGATAAATTTCAACACACTGTATGCTATTTAATTAAAACCTAACCCTAGGAGAAGTACTGTATTTAAACCCACCTCAATAATCCCTAGGACAGAGACAAAACCTATGTTTTGGACCAACATATTTTAATTATATACGAATCACATTATTGGATCCTCTTGGAGCCCGCCCAGGTCTGGTCTGGGATATCTTCTCAGGTTGTCTCCTCAATACACCTGAGCCAAATCAAGAAATGTATGATAATTAGCTGATCTGTTGGCTCAGGTGTACAGCAGGAAACTAGTCTCTGCTTTGGTGTCCATGTCTAAACCTGAGACCAACTCTGATCCTGGAGAATAAGAGTTAATATAATTTGGAAACTGTTTCGATATATCCAAGCCACAGGTTTATTAGGTGTCTTAGCAGTTAATCCATCAAGCTCTATGAAACCAGACCAATCCTGTACTCATGTTAAGCGTTCAGCCATGGTTCCAATTAAAGGGCCTTGCTGTGGTGTGAGCTAGGTATCGCATCTGTGCTTGGTATGTGGTTCAAGCCATACTTCCCTGCCTTAAACTGAGAGACTAGAATGTTTATTGGAGCTGCATTTGGAGAGACATTTGAAAGGGAAAACAAAACAACGTGAAAGCAAGAAGCCCCTTATTGCAGTTAATGTTTAACACCTTCATGCACTACCAAATCTTACCAGAAGAGGTAAGTGTTCAGCTTTGCATTCCTACTCTTTATCCATGCGGAACTCTAATGATTTCTGTCTCTTATGAACAGTGGAAACAATGCTAATTTATTAGAATATTAGGAATGCCACATTTTTTATTTCACTTATAAAGTTCCAAGTACATTTACATCACATTTAAAATAACAGAATTTAGTAGACAATTATCAAGAGTGACTAACAGAAATGCTTATTAGTCCCCTTCAAAAACATTCTAATGTTAAGTTTAAATTGTTTAGGGTCTTAGTATAAAAATTACTTGTGTATCCTTATAGAACTAATTCATATCTCTAGCAGAGGTTTTGTCTTTATATTACTGAGAGTAAATACTACCATGCTCACAAGAAGCCTGTGTTATTAAAGTATAATTCTGACCCCGAGGCTGAGCAGGCCGCAGCCATTATCAGGCATTAAAGACTACATAAAGGAGTGTCAAAAATAATCTAAAAGGATTTCAAAGGTCATATTGCTAGAAATGTATCTAAACAATCTTAGTTGCTTTTTTTTTGTTTCCTGATGCAGGCTTTCTGAAACAGAATAACATCTTTTCCAAGACCACATGTTTTCTGACACAAAAATAAGTTGGTGATTACATCAATTAGGGTTAAAAAAGACTTGTTGCCAGCTGAATTGTATAATTTACTGCAGTAATAATCTAATTGAAGGCCCTTACCTATTTGTTTAGTTAAATTCAGTTGGTGCCTATACTCGCCAGGCAGTAAAACATTTTTTTAGAAATAAATCTTCATGCCAATATTTAGTGAAAGTATAAAATATTTATTATCCCCAGTGTTATAGAGTTATTAGCACTTTTAACCATAAGTGTATATCTTCTTAAAATCTGCTATTTTTATAAAATATCTACTTATCAAATAATCTGTTATCAAATAATCTATTAGCTAATAAACCACGGCGTAGTCCATGCAACACTGGTTCTCTGTGCTTTGATTATTCGGAATGTGTGTCTGTCAGAAAAGCCAAATAAGACTGCTTGATTACATGTCATTACATTTTAACAAAAATTATTTTTGAACATTTTATTGTCCTAGGATTTTCAAATACTTTTGGGACACCAGAAAAATCATGTTGCATGTTTGTTGAATCCCATTACAAAACGATGGTAATTAATATCAAGTAAGCCCCCCCTCTTGCTTCTATAACACAACCTCCACTCTTCTGGAAAAGCCTCCTTCATATTTTGGAGTCTGGCTGTCGGGATTTATTTTTCTTAAAGCACAAGAACATTATTGAGGTTTGGTTCTGATGCAGGGCAAGATATCCAGTTGACTGGTTTGGTGCCCCAGTTGATTTTAAAATTGTTCAGGCAGGTTGAAATCAGGGCAAATTGAAAGTCACTTATGTTTTTCCACACTAACTTTGGCAAACCATGTAACCATGTAAGTGTTTATGAAACTCACTTTGTGCACAGGAATATGTGTAATGCTGGAACAGGTTTGCACTAGAACCCTTAAATTCCAACAAAGTAGAAATCTAAATGAAAAAGCGTATTATTCTAGACAATTATGTATTTCCAACTTTGTTATATTTGCCTATATTGCTTGGTGCCTTGATCATATTTTAATAACACTATCTTTTAAAACAACAAATGCAAACAACACATTTACAGCAGCTTGCAAATGTCTTATTTAAACAATTGAGCAGTTGATGGTTAAGGAGCAGCAGTTCAACACTCCCTGGATTTGACCTTATTGACCTTTTTGATCAGTTTTACTCCTTAACCACTTCCCCACTGTTCACCACATAATTCATCACAATGCTCCCCTCACCAACCTCAACATCTCCACTCATTACTGAATACTCACTTTTTAGCACTGATCTGTACAGGTTTGGCTGCATGTATAATTTAACATATAAAATGCATCATGGTCATAATGCTAGAATGTACATTTGAGAACTTTCTGTTGGATTTCAATAAATACTATATGGAAAATATTACTAAGAAACCAGATTTCCCCAACCATATTTGGTTCTTCCTCAAACTGTTACCACAAAGTTGGAAGCAATTGTATAAGATGTCTTCGGTTGTGAACGCATTAAAGTTTCCCTTTTCTTGAACTAGTAGACACAAACCTGGTCCAGCATGAGAATGTCTCAGCCAGCTCCATGAAAATATGCTTTACATAGGTTCAAGTGGAAGATATATAGCTATAGAGCTCTGACCTCAACCCTATTGAACACCTTTGGGATGAATGGAAACATTGACTGCACCCCAGTCCTCCTCAACTCACCTACACCAGTACCTGACTTTACTAACACCCTTGTGTCTGAATGAGCACAAATTTCCACAAGCAAAATCTAAAATATTTCCCCCAAGAGTGAAAAATAGAAAATGTGCATGTGGAATGGGATATACACATACGGTATCAATATTTTTGTCAGGTGTTCTCAAACTTGTTTCCATATAGTGGAGTATATGGGAAGTCCCTAAAATAGTCATTCAAAAATAGTCATGGGAGAAAGAAAGTACACCCTCAATATTTTGTCATTTCTTTCCCTTAAAAGTATGTTTACTTCAAGCAATAATTTGAAGTGCAGGTTTTTTATCAGTAGTTCACATCGTTCTGGAGGAATACAGTGTTGTAAACCTAAAATGTAACCTATGTAAAATGCACTATATAATGAAATGTACCAATGCAATCTCTTCAATAAAGAGGAAATGAGAGAAAACTGTTTCTCTAAACTAGGGTTGAAATAGTAGATATATAGTGAGGTACTTATGTGGTTCTATAGCCAAAAAAAAAAGCAGAACTGAAAACATTTCAGTAGATTAAAAAAAAAAACCCGAGAAAAATGACAAGGGATCAGATATTTATTGAAGCTTATTCAAAAACATAGAATTTGTATTTAATTATCAAATAAAATTTAATTCTGGACTTAGTAAACATATTGTATATGTATACAAACATTCCCAGCTCAGCAGAAGAATAAACATTAGTAGATATAACAGAAAATAATTCTGAAAAGTGAAGCATGTTTGCAATCAAGCTTGGTGGTTCTTTTCACTCACGTTTACATGAAATACTATTTAATAAAATGAATTTGTTAATGAATTTTGTTCAGCTCATTGTTAGCCATTGCTTCTTCATATAGAGTTATTTACAAAAATGTATGAATGACTTTCCACTTTTTTTTTTTCTTTGGAATAAAATTCCAAATTAGTGGTAAGTCAGAAAGGCAGGCAAATAGGAAAAAGAAATTGAACTGTACTGAAGACTGAAGGAGTCTGTTGCACAGTCCTTAAATGAAGTATTGAAGTGTATCTGGTGCCGTTTTAATTATGAGGTTTTATTTGGTCATCTAGTAATGCTAGCTTAAAATGTATTCTTATGTTATAT
>JAAIIK010000331.1:69298-96222 GCA_014706435.1 Silurus glanis
ACACACACGTTTATTTATATATATACATGTTGGACGTTTTGGAGACAAGGTGAGGGAGGCGAGATTGAGATGGTTTGGACATGTGCAGAGGAGGGACATGAGTTATATTGGTAGGAGAATGCTAAGGATGGAGCCACCAGGAAGGAGGAAAAGAGGAAGACCAAGGAGGAGGTTTATGTATGTGGTGAGGGAAGACATGCAGGTAGTTGGTGTGAAAGAGGCAGATGTAGAGGACAGGGTGGTATGGAGACAGATGATCCGCTGTGGCGACCCCTAATGGGAGCACCCGAAAGAAGAAGAAGAATATACTTGGTCATTTAAAGATTGAAAGTCATATCTGTCAGGACTTTTTTTTATTATGATAATTTTTTTGTTTTATTAGAAATGAATAAATCACTTCCTTATTAATAAAAATATCCTATATATAAAAATGAAAAATCATTTGTATAATAATCAGAGATATTTCATCTCATTTAAGTTTAGTATTTAGTCTCAGGTAAAAAAAAATGAATAAATAAATAAATAAATAAATAAATAAATAAATAAATTAAAGTACTCCTGATTCAGAGCATCTATTCTTACATTTGTATAATAAATTTACACATGAATGAAACATGAATAAAGAAATTAAAACTACTTATTCAAGCCACCCTTATAGATTTTAACCTTCATTTACACAGTAATTATCCAGTTTTGCAGTTGGGACACTCCTGTAAACACAAAGATTCCTTAGATGAGGATGAGTCTGGTTCCTCTCAAGGTTTCTTTCTTATGCCATTTCGGGGAGTTTTTCCTTTGCCACAGTCGCCACCGGCTTGTTTATCAGGGACAAACATACACTTATAAAGAACATCTTATTGATTTTTAACACCACATTATCTGTGTAAAGCTGCTGTGAGACAATGTCCATTGTTAAAAGCGCTATACAAATAAAATGAATTTAATTAAATTGAATTGATGTAATTGGATTACAGAAGATTCATATATTTGGATCAGCATAAAGTCTCATCCTTGGTTCTCATCGATCCTTTAAGAAAAATCTTGACAACACCCTTACAGCTTTAAGAAAATGCTCTATACAGCTGGATGCTTCAGATTTGTCCATTTTTCTTTTAGATTTTTTGTGTACTCCATGAACTTCAGGACAGGACATGCACAGCAGGAAAACCCCATTGGGACTGGCACCGGATTTATGGTGCATCTGTGCCTTGTGTTTACTGAAACCCTAACCTTTATTTAGGACTTTCTTAGCTATTAGCTGCTGATACATGGCATCTTAAGCATGACCACAGCTATAATGATTTATTAATTCATTATTTTTAGGTATGTTTTTATGTATTCATTTATTACCCCCAGATATTAGTGCTTTCACAATTGTCATATGTGGAGAAATGCAAAACCCTTGCATTGTTGTGTCCCTTCAGGAATAAAGCACTTAATATACATTTCATACACTGATTTAAAAACTTAAGTAACTTAAGTATGTCAGGGTGCTGCTGGTGTTAATTTTCCTCTGCACAAAATTATATTTATATTCACCTTTATCATTACTTGTTAGTCATCTCCTAATTTTTATAAGTGATTCATACAAATTTAAGGATCTTACAAAGCAGCTTCAGTGTGCCTTGCTATCAATTCAATATCTGGAACTATTCTGGAAGGATGCGTATGATTTTACACAATATATCGCCATAACTAGTGGTTTGATAATAGTGGTGGGGAATGCTGCCTGAAAAACTGTTCCAAAATCCCTGTTTGGTGTGCATAACGTTATATTATATGATCTGAAAAATGTTCACGCTCATCAAACTATTCAGTTAAAACTTCAAGTAATGGCTATCAGGCAGATCAGCATCCCACACCCTCCAAAGCATTACAAGGTCATTGCTTTTACGGTTAGTCACCTGTCTAAATGTTGCTCTTATTTCCCTTTTTTATTTTTTATTTCACAGTTCCGATACTCAATCCAGGATAGGATATATATTCAGGAAGAAATTAAAGTTTGTATTCATCAGGGCTATTCAACCATGTAGTTTGCTTCTATAAAAATTAAAAGTAACTTTAGGTGACAACAACTAAAAACATTTTTTTTTTTTTTACATAAAATATTGTAATATGGAGTGGAAAAACAAAATTTGAATAACCAGTTGGGGAAAGAATAAGAACTCCGTAATTACTTTCTTCAATCATTAAGATTTACATTACATGTGCGTTTGGCAGATTTAGAATTATTTCACTCATACCTTTGGCAGTTGAGGGTTAAGGTCCTTGATCAGGGGCCCAGTAGTGGCATGAACTCATGATATTTTAATCAACACCACATCTTAACTACTTAGCTGCCACTTCCCTTTTTTTTTGGAAATGACCACTTCCACAACCTAAGTGTAACTGAAAAATACTCAAAATCAGTAACTGATGATCAGTAAATGATGTTGCTCATCATTAATCTTGGAAGGGTCATAAGACCATCTCCAA
Source organism: Silurus glanis (assembly GCA_014706435.1). Lineage (NCBI taxonomy): Eukaryota > Metazoa > Chordata > Actinopteri > Siluriformes > Siluridae > Silurus > Silurus glanis. Next base: position 71,774 of record JAAIIK010000331.1, read on the forward strand.
ACAAACTGTTGTTCAACATTCTACAAATCAATAGCCTGGAAAATGTTCCAGTAAATTTTGAGATATAAAAAAAGAAAATCTCTGAGAGCATGCAAAAGGAGAATGATCCCAAAAACACAATCAAATCCATCTGAATAGCTAGATGCTGTGTATAAAGCAAATGCCTTCAAGCATCAATGAACTGAAGCGATGTTGGAAAGAAAAGTGGGCCAGAATTTCGCCAAAACATTGTGAGACTGATAAATGTTACTGTTGCTGAAGGTGGTTCTGCATTCTGCTTAAGGTTATATGTTTGTATAAAGAAGTTGGTGAGGTGCACACAATTGTTTTTTATGTTCTCAAAACCCAAAAATAGAATTGCATTTTTGGAGGGTGCAGTGTTCCGTCCCTATGACGGTACAAAAAAAAAAAAAATCAAATAAAAAAAGAAACTCGTCTAATAAACTAGTTTCTAATCCTGTCCATCCTCATCACTCCCAATCAAAATCTCAACATCTTCAGCTCCGCCTCCTGTCTTTTAGTCAGTGACACTGTCTTTAAACCATACAACATAGCAGGTCTCACCACAGTCCTATAAACACAGTTTTAATGTGTAAAGGCTAAGATTACAAAATGTAGACACCAATTTAGATATGGAATGGAATGCTAATAAAACACAGATCTACTCAGTCCTCTTGCTTTTGCTAGGAGCTGCTGAATGATTGCAGTGTTACTTTCTAAATCTGCTGTCTATTCGGTGAACGTTTTACCGGTGAAAATTGCTGAGCTCAAACAGGGAGATGCGCTCGAGAAAGATGAGAATGAGACGATGTTTCTCTTCTTCAAGCAGCCGGTGCGTTGCTATTCTCATCTCCAGGCCGCACCAGTCACTTCGCAGATACTGACGAGTAAGAACACACACCGTGCGCCGGCTGCTGTAGATACACTCCGCGATGTTGTCGACAATTCCCTTTCCCACCTGAAATAAATAAATAATGTCTAAATCTTTTGTATTCGTTTGATCACTCCTGGAAAATGAGTTTTTTCAAGGTGATTAGTCTCAGGACAAAACTACTAATAAAGCCAGATTGCTATGGCCTGTTTAAAAGGTACACTATATGAATAGATCGGTAAAAGTCTTACCTCAAAGTCTCTGCTGTGCAAGCAGAGTCGCAGCCTGGGATGGCCTTGTTCCTCTAACCTTGGAGCCAACTCCTCCAGGACCCAAGCTTCATCACGGCTGCTGAATGACACGAATGCATCATATTTCATGTCGTCTTCTGGATCATCCAGTCCGTGCCTTTGCCTTCTCCTCCACCAAAATTTACCAAACCTCCTCTCCATATATCCTCTGAGGCGAAGGATTAAGACCACGCAGGGCCAGTAGGCAAACCGATAGCAGAGAGCACTGACCAGCAGCAGACTGATGATGTTGACTGTGCCCAAATAGCACAAGTACTGCACATCTGTCTGGCACAATTTTTCCATGGTGGACAACAAATTCAGTTTCTGGTAATGCCAGATGCATTGCTGCTGTTGCAGATTGATGACCTGTGTTCGTGTGCTCTGAGCCCATTCCAGGAACCAGCCCATGTCACAGTCACACTCAAAGTCCACTCTGTCAAGCACCACAGCTCTCAAGACTGGCAGGGCATCAAACATCCCGTCCTTCAAGGTCAAAGGGTTGGCACTGTAGAGATTCAACAGTTCCAATGATTGCAGATCTCGGAACATCATCTTTGTCAGAAAGTTCAGACGGCAGTTGTAGAGTACGAGGATCCGTAGGCGTTTTAGATTCCAGAAGGTCATTCCGGGATTGGTGTGGTTTGAGAAATTAAGGTTGATGAGTTTAAGACGCTTGAGATAATGCAATCTGTTGATTCCTGTGTAATTGATGAACAACTGTTCAGGGTCGGCTGTAAATTCTAACGATTCTAGATTGGTGAAAAAAGGAACTAAAAAGTCGATCTTGTAAAAAAAACGGCGTGTATTTAATTTAAACTCTCGGATGGACTCCAAAAAGGGAATATAGTCGTCCATGTTAAGCTCCAATCCACTTAGTTCAAATGTCAAGTTTTTTTTGGGTCTTCCCATACTTCCGAAAGAAAACGCAGTCCCGAAATTCGCATCGATGCTGAGACGCTCCAAGTCTTCTGGAAAACCATAAAACAGTAAGTTCAGGGGTAACTTATAGACGTATTCCAACCTTCCGAATGAGAGTTCGCGCAGCTTCTCCTGATCCCTAAATGTCCCCTCTTCAATTTTCTCAATCACATTTTCATCAATAAGCAGGACTTCCAGAGATCGAAGAGATCGGAAGTCATCGGCAGCGAGCGTTTTGATCTTGTTCGTGGAAAGTTTGAGAATCTTAAGACGATACAACCCACTGAACGCTTCGGGTTCTAGAGTTGTAATGTCATTTTTAGAAAGTAGTAGTTGCTCGAGTAGAGGGGTGCAAACAAACTGGTGCGTTTTCACAACAGTTAGATGGTTCTCCATTAGATTCAGAGTTGTAACATTCCAAACAGTCCTATTTGCAGAATCACAGAACGCAGCTTCAGTTAATCCAATCCTATACAACTCCATTGTCTGTGTTCCTGCTATGCTTCTCCAGAATCCCAGGTCCAGCTGCTGGACATTTGAATAAAATATACCAAGTTCTTTAAGCTCTGTTCCACAATCTTTTAAATCTTCCATTGACAATGATTTAAAGAGTACATAGGTCAGCTCGAGAGAGTGGACATTTAATTTAGAAACTAGTTGACACATGTCTTTGGAGTTTAAAGCATATTTTTCCATGATGGATCCAGAAAATAAAATGCTGCTCAAGTTTCTGACTCCAGACTCCCAAATTTGTCCCAGCCAAACACCATTAAAACTTAGTGAGAAACTTGAAAGGTTTCGAAACACTGCCAGAGAATCGGCCTCTATTATTTTAATAGGGTTTTGACTAAGATCTAAAACCCGAATTCCTGCAAGTACAGCGAAAGGCCAAGACGAACATCCTTTCTGAGCACTTCTGATGGAAGTGATCCCACTGTTAAACACCTCTAAAGATTTCAAGCGGGACATTTCATTTGGGATTTTGCATAAAACATCGCCAAGTTCTTTCACACAAACGCCATCCAGAGAAAAATTTACTAAACTGACCATATGCTTAAATGTCGCATTGGGAATGTTGGACAAATGAAAACCTTTCAAGTAGACGACTTCTAGATTCTCCAATCCAGCAAACACAGACTTGTCCAATACAATGTTGCTGCAATTGGTGTCATTGACATAAACATGCAAGTATTTAAGGTTGGACAGGCCTGAGAAGGCACCTGACTCAACCCTCCTGAGATTGTAGCCATATATTTTTAGATATTCAATCGTTCCAAGATGAGAGAACGCACTAGCTGGAATCATTGTTGAATCAGTGAAAATGCAGAGAGATCGAACTCCTGTCGCAACCTCCGAAAGATCCTTTTGGAAATCTAAACCTTTGCATTCGGCGTAGGGACCGAGCCCAGGCGGATAATGGCACAAGGTACCGATGTCATTGAGGAGATGCTCATTAAAAGTCTTGCAGTGCTTATTAATGAGAGCAGTGACTACAGTAAACATACTAAAACACAGAACGAATCTCGAGCAGAAACACAGAGTTGAACGCACAGGTGTTAGTTTGTACATACCCATATTTTGAGCCAAATAGTTTTCCTTTTTTTTTGTTTTTATCTGGGTTTATTCAGTGCAGTATTTAATCCTTGCGGTTGCATGAAAGGTCAGACTGAACAACATCTCATGTATTGAAACCTCAGAGGACTGGGTGGGTTCTTTTTTGTTTCCACTTCAGTTTTATTTAAAATCATGTAGACTGCATTTGAGGAAGGACTTGCAACGAGTAAGTGACTCTCATGCAGGAGCATAGTAAACTCAAGAGCAGCAAGAGGAAACGCACTTGGACTGAGTTTTCTGGTGCTACAGAGGTATAAGATGTTCTAAGTGTAAAGAAATTTCACTTGCATTTCGACCAGCTTGTCGATTACTTTTTTTTTTTTTTTAAATCATACATTAGTTACAGACAGACAGTTTGGGTGAATTTGGTTTTATTAGTGAAATGTGAAAAACAAAAATAAAATGCACAAAGTGTAACCTTTCACACAGGAACGCTTTTAGCTGGACCACAGAGTAAGCGGAACTGAAAAAGTGTAGCATTTAAAATAGCTGTTTTGCTTGACCAAAAAAAAAAAAAAAAAATGCAGCAAACAACAAAAGAATGACAATAAAGATGGTATATTCTATTCCCTGATTCTATTGCTAAGCACAGACATCTCAGCATTATCCAAAGTACTCCGCATTATATTATTGCCTAAACACTACTGAACAGGTTCACTATATGCTCTTAACATAATTTCGTGTTCAGCTCTGTGCTACAGACTTGCTCACTTCTCCTTATTGATTATCATTATAAGACATTATTACAGCTTTGTATTGCTCAGAAAATAACTGCAAGACGGCTCCTGGTGTCTGTTTTGCATGTATACATATGGGAAAAGAATATTCTCACTTGGTACGCATTTAAAATTATTATTATTTTTTTGCACGTGTAAACAAGCCAGAATGTAAAGTGCAATACCCGAAAACATGAGCAACAAAACTGCTGACAGTGCAATTCTACCCTACATTATATCAACCAGGTTGGGTGGAAAAATACCAATTCCGTATTTTCTTATGTCTCAGACTTTAAAAACACAAAGCTAGATATTCTCACAGAAACAACAACAAAAGAATAAATAAAAGGTACCAAAAATTGTAAATGTGGTCCGTAATATTATGGAATTATAGTAAAACAAGACAAAAAAAAAAAAAACCCTACATTCAACCAATAATGTAAGAATCTGTTTTCTTAAATGCTGCACACAAAATACTCTTACACACTAACCCTGCCTATAGATGAATATACACTATATGACCAAAAGAATGTGGACACCTGACTGGCACACCCATATGTGGGTTTTCCCAAAAGAAAGTTGAAGGCATAACAAGAACCCTAACATCAGGGAGATTTGTCTCATATACTTTACATTTCCAAGCTTGTTAGGAAACTGAGTTCAGAGCGCAGGATCAGCCTTGATAAAGCGTCCCTGAGGCAGAGAGGTTTAAAGGCCTTGCTCAAGGGCCCAACAGTTTCAGCTTAGCGGTGATGGGACTTGAACACCCAAACACAGACTACACCCCAGACCTGGACACGAGGGGCAAAAATCACTGTTCTTGTGGCTGAATTAACACAAATCCCCATAGACAGGTTTTAATATATAGTGGAAACCTGGAGGTTAGATGGAGGCTAATATAAGAGCAAAGTGGAGGTTATTACAGCAAAGAGGAAATAAATCTGAAATTTACATTTACAGCATTTGCCAGTTGCACTTAATTGCCTGAGTGACTTACAATTATCTCGTTTCTTTTATACACCTGAGCGGTTGTGAGTTAGGGGTCTTTGCTCGAGGGCCCAGCAGGGGCAGCGATGGGATGGGATGGAATGATGTTCAAAAAGCACATATTGGGTGCTTTAATGAGGTGTCCACAAATGTTTAGCCATATAATGTACCGTAAAGCAATAACGAAAACCCTTTGATTGCAACGAAAACGCAAATGTGCGGGTTCATTCTTTTTTAATATGGTCGACAGAATTTTTTTTCTTCCTGAAATTACTGGACCACTCAGACAAAACCAGGAAGTGGCTCCCTTTTACACACATTCTTGTTATATTAACCTTTAGGGGCACAGTTGCCTGATTTGCTTGTAAATCTAAAGTCATCGGTTATGAAGCGTGATGTTCCCTCACACACTCTGATTACATCTACAGCCAGGAAACGCATGAACAGTAGCAGTGCTTTGATGTCCTTGTTTTAAACCGAAGGGGTGCAGCAAATGTGGAACTACAAAGCAAAGCCCCAACGCGTAACCCTCGAATTAAGAGCCTCTTAATAATGCAACCCGTTACCCCTTCATCCTTTTCTTTCCTCGTCCCCCTCTTTTTTCTTCGTTCCCCTCCTTCTCCTGAATCATAAATTTTACCATTGCTTCCACTGCAAATCTATCCATCACATTCTCTAGCTCATCATCATCATCATCATCATCATCATCAGCAATGTCTTCCAATATGTCCTCCACGTCCTCCACAAACTCGCTGAATGGTATCTGGTCATGGACGAAGACTCTGTCAGTGAAGAACTCGCCAATCAGCTTGTTGAGTTCCTCTTTCCTGGAAATTTGGTCCTGGTTTCCTTGAAGTTTCGTCAAATAGCCTGAGACGAACGCCTCGAAATCTTGTTGAGAAACAGGAGCGAGTCCCTCGGCGCGTGCGCATGCCGTCACATCGGCGCACCCTTCTGTTGACCCGTAAAAGTGACGGATCTTTTCCCTCTGCTTAGCCCAGTAGTCGACGTGCACGTGGTCTTTGCTCCGCTTTCTGTCGCTGTATAAATGCTGCGATGCCTCGTGTTTGTCTTTTCCGCTCATCTTTTCCTCTTTATGGTTCTTACGGTCCTTGTTTTTTTTCTCCGCCTTCGATTCCTCTGCTCGGCCTCCACGTTTCGGTTTGTCTTCCTCTTTCCCACCTCGACGCTTCTCCTCCCTTTCTCTTCTTTCCCCATTTTCGTTGTGATAATCTTTCTTGCCTTTCCTCGTTTTTTCCTTTTGGCTTTTTTCACTTTTGTACTCGTCATCGCCTTTCTCTCGCTCATTCCACCATTCCTTTCGCTCTTTCCACTCCTTTTTTTCACTTCGCTCTTTCCATTCTTTGTCATTCCGACTTGCTTGCTTGTCCTTTTTCCATTCTTTTTCCTCCTTCAAGTCTTTATGCTCTTTCTTTTGCTTCCATTCTTTACCTTCTTTCCCTTTCTCTCTTTTCTCCCCCCTTCCGTCAACAAGTTCGCCATGCTTCTCCTTTTCCCACTTTTTCTCTTCCCTCCACTCTCTTTTCCCAGTTCTTTCCTTAGGCTCTCTTTTCCCATTATCAAGTTTCCATCTTTGAGCATCTTCTTTCTTATGGTCTTTTTGCCCATTTTTCCCCTCTTCCTTGAGCCTCCCTTGCTTGACGTCTTCTTTCTCCCAATCTTTGCCATCCTTCGCGATTTTTCCCTTACCGTCTTGCTCGGTTACCTTTAGTTTTTTGTCTTTCTTCCATTCCTTCTTTTCTGTGTTAAGCTCTTTCTCTTTTCTCTCTTTATCCCAAGCTTTTTTATCCTTTCTCTCTTTCCTCTCCAGACTACCACCAAGTACCTCTTCATGTCCAGCAGAGGGCGGTCCAGCTTGCACATTCGCTAAAAGAAAGAATGAATGCGGTTTAATGGACAAGACAAACAAAACATGATATTTATCCATACTTTATCAGCAAATAATGTTTTTTGTTGTTTTTTTTTTCCACCTGTACCCTGAGTGAGTTCGGTAACTTGATCTCGTAAACGCTCCAGCTCTTTCTGCAACACTGGAAGCACTTCCAGCTCCTTATTTACTCTCTCGTTTTCTTTCTTCACCCTTTCACTCTCTTGCTGGTACTCTTTCTGAAAGGCAGGCAGGTTATTCAACTCTTCTTTCATCCTCTGGTTTTCTGCTTCCAGCTCCTCCCTCCTCAGTCTCTCCTTGGTGCTTTCTTCCACTTGCAGTTGTACATCCTTGAAATCCACTTCCTGTTTCTTTGTTTAAATAATAGGAAAAGAAAAGTCTAGAAAGAATGTACAATGTACAAGACACACAAAACAGATGAAAATGTATGGAACTACCTGAAGCTGGTCCTCTACACTTGCAATTTGCTGGTTCTCCTTGGCTAGTTTGTCCAGTATATCTGGTGGCTGGACACCTCCAGGGGTCCCTGTTTGTGCATCAGCATTCAACCACTCCTAACACACACACACACACACACACACACACAATTTCCACCAGCTTTGATATGATAAACTTTAAAAATATGAATACCATGTATGAAATCAATCATTTGACTTAATTGTATACCATACTAACTTTCTTTCGGCTTCTCCCATTAGGGGTCGCCACAGCGGATCATCCGTATTCATGATCCGCATGTTCGATTTGGCACGTTTTTACGCTGGATGCCCTTCCTAACGCAACCCTCCCCATTTATCCGGGTTTGGGACCGGCACTAAGAGTGCACTGGCAACCCTAATGGCTGAGGTTGGTAATATAAACCCCAAAAATTCAAAGCTGATTTGGGATTTACACCCTTCCAGCTCCTTGAGAACGGTCATTGTGGAACATTCTCCACCACGCAGGTTATGCCAACTGCAACAAGTGACAAGTTGATACGCATTCATGTCTTTGTCCCAAATTGGATACTATATAGTATATGAAAAGCAAAGACGCCAGTGGTGTACTGCATTATAATAATTAGCACTGTGGCTTTTTGCAAAGTAAGACTTAGAAATCTGCAATTGAGGTGTAAAAAAAGTTTTTAAAGCTATTTTTACACAGTAACTCAGTAAATTGCCAGGTGTCCACATTACAAATGATGGAAATAAAATGTCACAAGATTATGAGTACTGAATTTGTATTTAGTAGGTGTTCAAGAGAACTTCACCATCAGCTATCATTAGGTCTTTATAGATTTTTCCAGCAGAAACTATAGGAGTGACCATACTAACAATTTGGTACATTCATAAAAGAAAGGATCCACTGGCAATACTGGAACGAATGCACGAAAGGCCTGGAAAGCCACAGAACACAATTAAAGTGGATGATTGCAAAGCTCTTTCCTTGGTAAAAGAATTCTGCAGTCAAGAAATGCCTACATGAATATAAACACCTAGCAAACCACTGGGAACACTCAAAAACAATGGACAATGGAGATGAAAGGAAAAGGAAGGGCTTGTGATCCGAAGCATACCACATTATCGGTCACACATTTTGGGGGCAGTGTTATGATATATGGATTATGTCATATATGGATAACAATGGGACTTACCAGTAATTACTGGCGTTTGTAGTGAATGTGACAGAAGTAGCAGGAAAAAAAAAGTCTGGCTATTCACAATACAAGTGTATAATAAACCAAAAAACCTTGCAAAGCATCTCAAAAAGGGAACAACATTTGCTGAAGCCCATGAGTTCCAGACTTCAGGGACTCACGAGAATTAAAATAATCATTATATTTATAATGTGTATAAATTGTCAGGGGTTAAAGCAATATTTTTGTTTAAACCACTTTCAAATCCATCGAGGTGGTGCACAGAGGCAAAATCATATCCACATATGCCATGTATGATATTTGATGCATAATGTTCCCTTCCCGCAGCTCACAAACAAAATTTCAGAAAACCTTTCATTGTCATTTTTCGTTTTTTAACAAAATATCTTAAACCCCCTGCAGCTAAATGTAATTATTAGAGTTTCTTAGTAATGGCACTTTTACAGAGTGCACTTTCGAAAACAGGACAACGTGAACAAAGAACTAACCTTTTTCTCTTGTGGATATTTCAGGTCCATGGAATCAGCATCCCCCTCTAAAAAAAAAATTATTGAAAGCAAAATTTCGGTGAATAATAATGAGAATCTAGCCAAGGTTATCACAGTGCCTGGTCTATGTAAAATTAAGTAGGAATCTTTCATACATTAACATTTTAAGCATGTGAGTAAACATGCAAACTTAAAAGCACACATGCAAATGATCAAAAGGCCAGGTCCATATACTTCCAAACCTGAAAACTAAAGTAAAATGAACTTGATTTATACTTATTTTTACATTCAGACGTTCCTCTCCACATTATATTAACGAGTTAATGCTACATTTGTACATTCAGGTCATACAGATTGTACAGAAACAGCAATGAAATGGACACATTTAGATACAATATACCTTCGAAATAAACAGAATTGATTTGCTCAGGCACAGTTAGCATGTACAGATACAGTCCATTGGTATACAAATACTAACTGTAGCTCATCTTTGGCACAGCTTGTAGCCTCTTCTACTCCTTGAATCAATAATTCATAATACAGCAGTGATATCAGTTATAGTGTGTGTGGTGCGGATGTAAGTGTATGCCATGTTTTATTTCTGTCCAGAATACTGCTGCCGGTAGCATATTTGCGGTTGCTGAGCCTTTCCTAATCCAGAAGTGAAAAAAATCTGTTGCTACAGGCCAAATAATATCAGGCCAATAGTAGTCCCTCTTTATAAATGAAAGACATTCAAATAAATAAACTGTGTGGCAAAAAATGAGCTAGAGTGAATAAGTATATGATCACAAAATACAACTATATGGATATATACCCAATAAAAAGCCCAGTGAGATACATGCATCATAGTGCTTCTCTCCACTTGTCAGTATTTTAACAACAGTACTCGCTTCATGTGCCTCTCCAAATTACATTGCAAGGCAAACTTAATTTCTTTAAGTTATGGCCTCGACATCAACAACAAAATTTTTAGAAAATTGCTGGTAGCTTAGTGGTACTGGAATTTGAATTTCAACCTTCCGACCAGAAGTTCAATGGTTTATCCACTGAGCTACCACTTCCCACACCTCACATACTTAAGGTTAGACATGTTCATGAAGAGACTGCAGAATCTCACACACACGCACACGCGCGCACACACACACACACACACACACACACACACACACACACACACACACACACTGTGTGTTCTGGAAGAGTATTTTGTGATTAAGCTGCTTAATATTTGATTGCTAAAAAATGTTTCAACTTGTACTGAATACCAAGTATATTAAGTTATGTATAATCTACAGAAAAATAATGTACAGTAATTTTTTAGGTTAAAGTATTTAAATTCTCCCATGTATAAAATTGCTGAACAGGTCTTTCTTTTGGATCAGATCTTGGAGAAGAGCATTTATTAACAAGGGCTTTAGTCAGAAAGACTGCTCGACTGGCTTGTGTCTGAAAAGTAGCAGTGACTTGAGTAATATCCACATTTAGATTTATAAAAACATCAGCACATATAGTTGGATATTGTGGTTGGACCGAATGCATACATTCAAGGTGAGTGATTCTTGCAAATTAGTGCACCATGTAAAGAAAAACGAATCAGCTCAAGCTCCTCAGGTGACCAAAAATGGTTTCTTCCACAATGATAAAAAAAATAAAAAAATAAAAAAATAAATCCCAATCACGCCACCATACATACGCTTAATGAATGATGACAATGAAAATGGGGAGGATAAAAATAATTACCCCTGGCCTTCACAATCACCAGAGCATTATTATTTATATTATTTATATTACAGAGCATTAATATAATATTATTATCAAAATGCCACCTAAGGGTATCTTGGTTAAGAAGAATGGTGGTGGTCTGTGGTGGCCCGACCTTACGTGCCACCTTTCCCACATTTGTATTATAAGAATTTGGCTTTAACAGCAAAATCCAGTGGTTAACTCACATAAGCTGTTCCGTTTTCTTTTTAATCATATGCACATGAAACTGAGGGATCACCCACCTAAAACAAAATGCCAATCAAACTGATTATTTCCTATCAATCCATTATCAATTAGAAGCCATGCATTCAACTTACTCCAATTCTCACAACCGTGCAAACACACACACACGCGTACATACAACCTACCGTCATCCAGATCAAAAAGTACACCTGCAGAATAATACAGCCATGTCTCAGAAAGCCCTTTAACTCAATTTAAAGACATATATTGTGTTTTAGAGATTAGGGTCTGCATTCCATGTTCGGTATTTACCAGAGAAGAATAAGGTGCCGAGGCCTAGAAGAACGAGGGCTCCAAAAATGCACTTGTTCAAGGTGAACCCGATGTCCCCTTCTCCATCTCTCTGCGGATGTCTGAACTGCTCTTCCTCACCCTCTTCCTCTTCCTCCTCACCCCGATGGTACAAAGGGGGCAGGACGGAGACATTCCTCCTCCTAAGTCCGTCACCCTCGTTCGCCTTCTCTTCCGGCGTAAACTCTGCAAGGAAAGAGACACACCTTATTATATCGTGATTAGAATACAGTACAAAGATTAATTATTTTGTCCCTGCTCATTGCACTGATCATCTAATCGTCTAATCACATGGCAGCAGAGACATGCAGTGGCACATCTGTTGACAAAAAGACCGTGTTGATAAGAGAAGTCAGATGAAGTCAGACAGACGGATTTGAGCCGACAGGAAGATAGAAAAGATCTTCTATTGCACCCCGTTTACCTCAAAATCTGAAGCGAACACAGATTTTTGGCTCAAAACGTCCCTGTAGGATCCAATCAGTGTGTCCCCTACCATCAACCAAGCATTTGATGGTTGGTTGATCTGGTTGTTTTTTGTTTTCTGCACCAGTCTTTGTAAACGTGTAAAGATCCCAGGAGATACATTTTTTCTCATTCTGGTGTTGAACATTAACTGCACTTCTGCAACATACGTGGCTGGCGAGTGTGTACGTTGTGTTGGCATTTACGTCCCAAGGAATAATACGTTTTTTTTTTTCCAAACATTAAGCTAAAATCTCCTGCTCCCTTAATAATTTGACAAGAACAAATATTAATGAGTAATGATAATCGTACAGTACGCCAAACATTTCTGAATGACTAAGATAATCAAATCTACTCTTTGGACAAAAAGACTCTTTGGCCTTTGGGATAAAGTAGCATTAAATTCTCCATTTACTTTAACTGGGAGACTCAAACCTGTTCCAGCATGACAACGTCCCTGTGAACAAAGCAAAGGAACATCTGGTTCTTCCTTTTGAAGAGGAAGATCTTCGTAGCCCGCTATAGAGCTCTAACCTCAACCCTGCTGGACACTTCTACTAACGCCCCTTGTGGTTAAATGAGCACAAATCTCCAGCGTCACAGGGAGGTTAATGCCAGTATTCCAGAACCGAGTTAATATTTCAGTAACATGCGCCTAAAATCTCAGTAGTGGCCAACACTGGATTTATGCGTTGCTATAGAGATGAATGGTTTATTGCCTTTGCAAGCTTTTCGATTGATTAAAGCATCATTAGCGCAATCTTCTCAGCAAGCCGTACTGAAATGCTTTTTTTTAATCTCGCTCTCCGCCATACTGCTTGTGGACCGAGGCGATACTCGTACACCGAGACTAGGGCTTCACAAGATGTGGTCTATTATTTCTATTTCTGGAATTCCTCAGGGCTCCGGAAATCGGTGTGCCTGTGCAGTTGTTCCACATCCAGCAGACACCCAGTTTCTTGAGATGAGAAGAACAATAAAAAACGTTGATCTATAATATGTGCCACGTTTTGTATTTGCCTTCGAAACAATTTCACAAATCGTCTAAACGCAGCTTCGGGGACCCTGGTTTGATCCTGAGTTCAGGCTCTCTTTATAGAGTATTGCACAGTATTCGCCCAGTGTATTCATGAGTTTACTTCAGATCCTCCCATTTTCTTCCGCCTTTCCAAAAATATCTGGTGTCCCATCTGGACTGTATTCCTGCCCCACACTTTTTTATGCAGGTGCACACAAAAAGCTGACACTTTGCACATACAGCTATGTACACACTTTGCCTTCTGTAAATAATGTCCGTTTCCAGGCATTTACGTGTGCACACAATACAGGCAATATCTGGAACATAGCCAAATCTATCTTATATTTGCTATAAGAAGATGACCATTAACCATACATTGGATTCTTGAAATAGGCTCAATAATTTTCACTTGGTAAGATTTTTACAGCGTAGCACAGAAAATATGCACAAGGTAGATCATTAAGCCAGTAAAATATAGCCTCATGCGGAACAGATCAGGTTGTCTGGTGGCTTGGGATCAGGCAACTCCTAAACACTCTATGCCAGACCTGTCAAGATCAGTCACTCTTCATTAACCCCAGCAACCAAAACTTAAGGGAGAAAATGTCAAATAAATAAATAAATTCATTCATTCATTAAAAAAAAAATAATAATAATAATAAAAAAGTTACAGGTTTGGCTTTAGTGCATCTGTAAAATTGGGCCATTTTTGGTGCATGACTTATTCCTTACCTTCTCTTAGAGTTTTCCTCAGCTCACTCTTCTCTTCCCCTTGGGAAAACTCCAACTCATCATCTTCTGGGGCTCCAGGAATTGAAGAGTACACAGGTGATGGGCTGATGTGCGTGTACGAGTCAGAGAAGGATTCAGTTTCAATAAGAGGTTGGTTTTTGGAGGTTTCGCCAGATGCTCCTCGCTCAGCAGGGTCTGGGGTTAAAGAAGTCAGGTTTTCGACATGATCAAGGCTGCGGGACGGCGTGTCCTCTTTCACAGTGGTACTGGGTAAAACAGCTGCGTCTTCATTGCCCTCTAGTGGCATCACCTGGTAGACAATAAGAGGAAACCTGAGGCCCATGCAAAGTTTTTATGCATTCAAAACAGGGAAGCAATTCATTTATATATTTATTTTTTCTTAAAATGTACACCATTACTAAAAACATTCTCTTACTCATAAAAAAAAAAAAAAAAAAAAAAGTAGTTTCAAATTTGATCAGTTTGAAAGTTTCTTATTTATTAATGGCAATGCAGCCTAGTAGGGATTGTAAGATTCAGTGATTCGCATCAGTGTATCTGAGTGAAAGTTAACGATGTGATGCATCGATAAAAATAAATAAATTGTGCATCGGATACAAGTTGGCATTCGTATCATGAGGCATCGTTTTTTACATATATGCATTGGTAAAAACCTATTTATATGTAATTGTTAGTAGATGAGCTATACATTTATCACTTAGGAAGTGACCAATATTTTATTTGCATATTGATTTCTCCTCAGAACCACTGCTGCTACGTAAATATGACGCGTCGCAACACCACGGAGGCCGAGGCGCGTCCTGAGTCACACAAAATATAGATCAACATGGCAGAGGTAGAGCTGCATCTTCCTGGAGACAGAACAGGAAAGGCCGGTTTGTGAAAGGGCCATGCGTTAGAAGTCAGAGGGCGCTTAAGTAAATTTATGATTCGCTGTCTGTCTGAACCAAAGAAAAGCGAACTCTCTGTTCCATACTAAAATGCACTGCATCCTATTTTTTCCATTGCATCATATTGCTTTTAATCGAATCGAACTCGGATCGCACTGCATCGTAATAGGGGTGAATCGCATTGCATCACTTCGGTAGCTGCTTCATTTGCATCTTTAATGTATTCATGTTTTAATATGACAATACTTGTATAGTTCATACATAAATATTACGTTTCTCATTCAAGTGCGATTTAATTATTTACTGTATAGGACAAGTGTGATCCATTCTCGTAGTAAAGGTGTTCTAATATAACGGGAAGGGAAAATGGGAGATCGGTGGGTAAACCTTGAGCAAGGCCCTTAACTGCCCGAGGAAATGCTTAGTTGTATAAATAATTGTAAATCGCTCTGGATAAGGACGAGAGGATTTGAACAATTCGATCAAATTAAATTCATTTTTTTATTTGTAGAGCACTTTTAACAAATGTACATTGTCTCAAAGCAGCTTACAAAGGGTTAGTGATTTTAATTAGGACTTTGAAAATACACAATCGAATCATGTTGGATGTACAAAAACTAATTATGTTCATGCGGTTCATGTACAAAATTAAATTAAATAAATGAAAAAAAAAAAAAAAAAAAAAACATATGGAATATTTTTTAAACAGTTTTTTTTTTTTGTTGTACTTTATTTTTTCCAGAGGTGTAAATATACTAAATTGATTTTTCGGTTAGCTTATAAAAATCAATAGATTTTTCAATTTGTAATTTTTTGCAAATGAAGATTAAATTCAATGCCTAAACATAAATTCAGTGATAAAAGTTCTTTTAAGATGCTCCAATGAACTATATTCAAACATTGATTAGTTTTTGCATAACCAATAACACTGTATGGAATAAAGTATGGAGGCACCTGAATTTTCCAGCCACATGTGGTTCTCCAAACTCTTACAACAAAGTTGAAACCACCCAATTGTATAGAATGTCTTTGGATGTGGTTGCATGATATCTTTCCTTGAACCAGGAGACCCAAACGTTTACAGCATGACAAATGCCCCTGTGTACAAAACCAGCACCATGAAGCATACGTAACCAATGTATGGTTTACATGGTTTGGAGTAAAAGTTCCTGGGTGGCCTGCTATAAAGATTTGACCAAAACCCTGTAGAACATATTTGGGATGAATTGGAACGCTGACTGCACCCCAGGCCTCCTCACTCTACATCAGTACCTGATTTTACTAACACTCCTGTGGATGTATGATCACAAATCTCCACAAGCACACTCCAAAAATCGAGTGGCACATTTTCCCAGAACTGTAAATGGGAACTAAATGTGGAATGGCATGTACAAAGGGCACATATAAATCCTGTGGTTAGGTGTAATGCAAACTTAATTTAATAATGCAAAATTAACTAAATTAAAAAAATAAATAAATAAATAAATAAATCACTAGCATTCAAGTGAAATGAAGAGTATGTGCGACAAACCTGTGGAGGATCAGGAGGGTGGGTTTGCTCTGCTGGTGTGTCTGAGAGGGCAGAGGAGTGTGTGAGAACCGGTTCTGCATGCAGTTCTTCCTGCCCTTCAGACAGCGGACCCATGCTCTCTACACCAGACTCCTATACAAGAACATAAATTTAACTTTAATTGATATTCCATAACCCATTTTCCTCGGCCCACTCGATAACCCATTTTCTCACCTAATATTAACATCATTAAGGTTTTCATCCACTCATTATTTGCACTCAAGACCTGAATGAATAGGGCAGAACTTCAAAAAAATGAAGGATTTTTTTAAACTTTATATGGTAATGTAGATGAAATGGTGTATCAACAAGCATTGAAAAAGCTTTTAGGGTTTGCTAAATGCCAATACTGCTAAACCCCATGTACCTTTGGTAGCGTTTTCTTGCCAAATGTGGTTCTTCTCCAAACTGTTACACACAAAGCTGCAGGCACACAATTGTATAAGATGTCCTTGGATGTGGTACATTAAATTCTTAATGCACTTAAGCTTGGACTGCACCTCTCACCTACATCAGTACCTGACTTAAGAAACACCCTTGTGGCTGATGAACACAAAATGTCCATACTGTAAACACACTTAAATCTAGTGGAACATCTCCCCAAAAGAGTGGAGGGAATTCTAAGAGGAAATTGAGTCTGAACGTGGAATGCAATGCCCAAAAAAGCACATAAAATACTTATGACTAGGTGTCCGCAAACATTTGGCAATATAGTGTATTAACCTCCATCACTCAAGGATGGAGGTGTCACAAATTTAGCGTTCTCATCAGCAGTAATGCCAAATTGAGAACAAAACTAACATATGATCAGCAAAAACTTTGGAACCAAAAATTAACCTCTAACAAAATTATTTAAAGACCAAAAAGAAAAAAAAAAAGATCTGCTCATGATCCAAACCGTGAACCACAGCGAAAGCACTATCATGACGTGCATGACTGCTTCTGAAGCAGGCTCAAAGAATCTTTATTAAATCATCAAATCCGTTTGCTTCATCATGCCGCAAGGCAATGACCTAAAACCCACTGCTACATCATAGGACATCACCAAGGGGAAAAAAAAGGTAGCAAGTATTAGACTGACCAAGTCGATCGATTTGATGCAGTTATATCCAGCAAAGGATTTGGCACCAAAGTTTGTCAAAGGATGTTTGAACACATCTAGACATATATTCCTAAAGATCAGGAAATTCAATCTGAAAATGTGATCTATGGTCAGATTTATCTGTTGATCTCAAACCTAAAAACAAGAGAAATAGCTTTTGCTGTTTCAAGACTTACAGAGATTACCATAGTAGTTATCTCACTCTGCGCTACACTGGGCCTTTCGTGAGACACCAAATGTTTTGGCACGGACCTGGGTAACTAAGGCGGTCACAAACAGTACAAATAAAAAGAGAGCAATTTAAATGCGAAAGCAGAAAACTCTTGGAAAAACAAAAAAGTTAGACTTGAATAAGATGGGGGAAAAACAAGACAAAAAAAATAAATAAATAAAAAAATACAAAATCGGTGCCTTTTCCAAATAGGTGTGTAGATTTGTGTAATGATTTATGTAGTGTGCAGCATGTCAACGATGCATGAATTCCTCAAAAGTGTATGAAAGAAATTAAGGGCACACCCCCAACCCCAAATAAATAAAATAAAGAATTGCCAGGCCTACCATAATTACAGAACACACACCTTAACATCTGGAGGAAGAATGGTCCAACTGTTGCCATTGGTGTTGCTGTTGTCAGCCATCGCCCCCCGATGGCCCTGTTCAGCCACTGCAACACAACACAAAAGAAAATCAACTTTACTTTTTTCCTATCCGGCTCGAAGGACCAAATGTTAGGAAGGTTTCCTATCTAGCTCGAAGGACCATATAAGAGAGTTTCACTATCTGGTGTGCGCTGATCAGGAGATTGTACTCGCCCCAGCGTGTCAGTAAAAACACGGTACAGGATTCAGAACACTCAAACTTTACTGGGTTTAGAATTGATCGCTTGTGATTCTTGCTGTCAGTTACTAGCTACTGTTCGGTAGGTTGCGTGATGCCGAATGCTGATCGGTGTTCTGGCCTTTTATACTCGTGATGGAGAACGGTGCACTATGATGTCATAGGTAACTTATCATGATTGGTAAACTGTTTGTCTGCCTCTAGTGGTGAAGCATGGAATTACAACTGAATGGAATCCTTTCTTACACAAGGTAGGTAAAAGAGTGACAATAATATCCGTGCTCAATCACATATATGAATGCTGACTGACAAAAGGCTTTGTTCTCCAATATGCTCATAAAGCGGAAAGGAAACAAAATTTACAGACCTCTGCCACAAGCGACAAAGGTCATAAGAACAAAAGATTTGGGACACCTGACGTCTCCAGGATATGTGGTTCTTCCCCACTGTTACCACAAATCTGGAGGCACACAATTGTATAGGATGTCCTAGGAAAATGTAACGCTTCCAAATCCAATCAGTTGAACTTTGAGACCCAGACTTGGCTTTTTGGAGACCCAAAGCCAGCTCCGTGAACATCTGGCTCAGATGTGGTGGATCTTGAGTGGCCTGCTATAGAGCTCTTTGGCCCTTTGGAATGAATTGAAACACTGACTGCACCCCAGGCCTCTTCACCTCACCTACATCAGAACCGGACTTAACTAACTCCCTTTTAGCTAAATTAGCACAAATCTAGGGAAACATCCTTCCAGAAGAGTGGAGGTTATTATAACAGGAAATGGGGACTTAACGTGGAATATGATTTTCAAAAAGCACACACTAATGTGCTCGAGTCTTCAAATCTTCATTGGTAGTTATCTCACTCTGCGCTACACTGGGCCTTTCGTGAGACACCAAATGTTTTGGCACGGACCTGGGTAACTAAGGCGGTCACAAACAGTACAAATAAAAAGAGAGCAATTTAAATGCGAAAGCAGAAAACTCTTGGAAAAACAAAAAAGTTAGACTTGAATAAGATGGGGGAAAAACAAGACAAAAAAAATAAATAAATAAAAAAATACAAAATCGGTGCCTTTTCCAAATAGGTCACTCGTTTGGGTTGTTTTCATCTCTACAATTCAGTACAAGACAATCATTATGGTACTAAAATTGAAATGTTTAGAATAGTATGAAGAAGATATCAAGCATATTTTATAGATGGTTAAAAAAAAAAAAAAAAAAAGCTCAATTTATTAACACCAAAAAACTAATCAGGTACTTTGTGACACACTTCACGCTGCATTAAGGATCTTTTAAATCCTCGTCACAGTAATTTGGGTCTGCTAATAGCAACTCCCCCTTGAGAGGTGAATAAATGTAGCCCGGGGATGTGATGGGAACTCAGTATATAGTGGAATTAGAGAAGAGCTAAAAATAAGCCTTTAAGAACAGCTGAGCTGAACGCTTAATGAACAGAACTATTTAAAAAAAGGAACGCTGGAGGATTATAGTGGCGTTCTAGCTTCTATATTTTTCCATCTTAATGATCTGAATGATAAAGTGAACTGCCAAATTGTATCCCCAAACTGAGCTCTGTTTAAAAGTCATGAATGACAAATGACGTATTTTATGTCTGTTTACTTAAAGATGTTTGCACTTCCAGTTAATCTTTAGCTCAGCTGGAAAACTAAGTGGCTGTGAAAAAAAAAGAAAAAGAAAGAACATTTTGCTATGTGCTTCTATGTTGATGCTGTATCATACACACACACACACACACACACACACACACACACACACACACAGTTATAGGAAATATAATTATATATGTTATATAATGTATTAGGTATCATTACATTTCCTACAATGGTATGATTTACCCTAATAATGCATACATATCTGTAAGTATCTGACGCAATTATTTAACGCACAATACATCGCGCACCATAACATTAATATCAACAAGACTGTGTATCGGTAAAGACCTGAAATTTGTAACCCAACTAAACTTACGGATTGTTACTGAGATGCACTTTATAAAGAGTTTTGCATGAATCCCAGTGTCTGCATGGGTTTACTCTGGGTTCAAAGGTTTCCTCAATGCTGGAGGGGGAAAAAAAATATCAAATATTTAATGGTTAGAATGGATACAGAGTTGGTTTTAATGGAATTTGTAATGCTGTAACACTGTGGCTATTGATGGCATGTTCATTTCTACTTAATAGAACACCGATAGCTGGTAGATCACAGGATTTGTGTCTACTGGACACCAATGGGAACCATTAGGGCATCATATTCAACATGTTATGAGGTTCTACACTGGTTTCTTTGGTTTAATGACCTGCTTTTATAATCAAAACTTCAGTATGTTTGCATCTACAAGGATGTATTTTTGCACCTTACACATTCAGACGTTTACGAGATATATTCACCCGGCTTATATACATGTCTATTTATTACAACTTTACTGCTCTATATTGCACTGACTGAACTTTCTTCATTGCATTGACAATGAAAACACTTGAGAGAGAAGAGAAACGGTATTTCGATTCCTCTGTCTGCACATATGGTGGCATTGACAAAAAAAAACCTTGAACGCTTAAATGCTGTATACCAACACAGTATGAGAAGGAAGACCTTTGGTGATGGTTTTACTGATGAACAACTGATGGTTTGTAGTAGAAATGCATGTGCTCTAAATGGGTTACGTTTTTAATTTTTTTTTGGAACAAGGCTCTGGCAACACAGATGGCGGAACTGTGAGTGACAAGTGTGTGTGCGTGTACTGGGATGTATTCAAATGAACTGTTTCTAAAGCAGCTCAGGGTTTTTTTTTAAGCCAAAACCTATACTGCACATATCTATGCAATTAATATGAAAAGAGCTTTTTTCCCCCCAATGCAGTTTTTTTATGATTATGTTGTTGTTTCTTTTTTTTCTTTTTTTTTAATGACCACAACATCTATCATATGGTTCATTCTCCTCTATTTCGTCCCAAATGCCCAAAAAAGGTAAAAATCTTGTCTTAACATGAAGTCTGGACCCGGAGGTACCTGCTCCAAAACTCAAACCCTGTTACCCAAGCCAGCTACATACTGTATGCGCACTATTCAGCCAGTGGGTCATGACGTGAACAGGCTATGAATATAAGTTTTTTTCCAAATGACAATAAACCCTAATGAAATTCGGACAACGTTGCGAATTCCAATCAGATTCGTATTCCCTGTATAGGTGACCTAAGTAGAATGCAAATGAACGGCTTTCTACGCCTTTTGTAGTGCACTCCAGGGCTGAAAGAGTCTTGTTTGGTATGCACGCCACGCCGGAAATAAAGAAATAAAGTTTGCGGATATGCGAAAGAATGCAAGTTACACGAGATAAACCGGTTGCATTTATAATAATAGGTTGCATATGTGTGTGTGTATATATATTTATATATAAGAAGTCTTGTTTCTTACCTCAAATCCTTTGAAATCGTATGAATCTCACAAGTTCCAGCTGAATTTCAGCTCCTCTCCTGGCTCTCGCTGCTCTAAAACCCCGCCCACCAATCGCAGCTGACATTTTCCTCAACTCCCCGCCCCTTTATCGACAGTGCACCAATCACAGGCCGGCATCGCCATACTTCAAACACAATATCTGACAAGCACAGGTGTCAAGAAAAACAAACCGAGCGAGTCCAAAATAATCGTTCGACATCTCATTCCAAAGCTCTAGAATCATAATTATAACATTTGCACCACAATCAGCAGGTTTTTTTCCTACAAACATGACCCTACTGAACTCTCCAATGCGCCTCCAGGACACTCACTCATGCTTTACTGATTTTACTACCAGTAATCATCATGTATTATGTATACTTGAGCTCCAAAATGTCCAACCATTCTGTGATTAACTCCGAATAACTCTTCATGACTCTCTGCTCGTAAAATTTGGTAACTATGGAAAATCATCTGTCCTTCTCCCCACATGTCGCTAATGTGGCTTGTTCCTGTCGAGTTCTTCTCTACAACATCTGAAGGATTTGACCTGGCTGCTCAGGTGCTTGTTCAGTCTTTTGTCTTTTAAAGACTGGACTACTGCATCTCTCTGCTGGCAGGTCTTCCCCTGAAACCTATTCATCCATTCAAACCATTCAAAAATGGACCAGCACCATCTTACCTCAGAGACCTCATCACATCTCGCACTGCACCACGCTGTCTGAGATCCTCCAGCACTGCTCGACTGGTACCACCTTCTCTCAGAATGAGAGATAATTATACTTCAAGGCTTTTCTCTGTTCTGGCACCGAGGTGGTGGAATGAACTTCCCCTAGCGGTCCGTACAGCAGAGTCCTTGGCTACCTTCAAGCGACGATTGAAGACCTACCTCCTCCTGAAACACTTAAATTAGCACTTTCCAAATTTGCTTCGTAGAACTCAAGAGTTATATTTATATTAAGTTTGTAATCTAGTGTACCAGTGTAGATTTAATCATTGCTAGAGAGTCAAAGCACATATGTAAATGCAAATGTAAATGTAATATAATATAATTATAAATATATATCGCTGTAAATTCATAATATGTTCTAGATTATCTTCGATATATCTGAATACTACCTGTACATACATCGTGTACAATTTTGCCACGGTTGTACATCTCTCATATTGTAAATGTGCCTCATACAAATATCATACTGTAAATATACATCTCTCATACTGTAAATTTATGTCACATACTGTAAATGTACATATATCATACTGTACATATAATCATACTGTAAATGTATGTCTCATAATGTACATGTATGTCACATACTGGATATTTTACATATATCATACTGTAAATATACATCTCTCCTACTGTAAATTTGTCACATACTGTAAATGTACATATATCATACTGTATTTATTTTTATCCTGTAAATTTACATACCCCGTACTGTAAATGTATGTCTCCTACTGTAAATGTACATATATTATAGTGTACATATATCATACTGTAAATGTATGTCTCATACTCTAAATGTATCACATACTGTAAATGTACATATACCATACTGTAAATGTACATCTCTCCTACTGTAAATGTATGTCTCCTACTGTAAATGTACATATATCATAGTGCACATATATCATAATGTAAATATACATCTCTCCTACTGTAAATGTATGTCACATACTGTAAATGTACATATAAAATACTGTACATATTTTTATCCTGTAAATTTACATACCTCATACTCTAAATGTAAATATATCCTGCTGTAAATGTACATATTATACAGTAAATGTACATCTCATACTGTAAATGTACATCTTCTATTGTAAATGTACATGTCTTACACTGTAAGTGTACATTTCTCTTACAGTAAATGCATATATCTCATACTGAAAATGTACTTTTCATTCTGTAACTGTACATATATACTTTAAATGTACATATCTCTTAAGATAAATGTTTGTCTCATACTATAAATGTACATATCCCATATTGCTCTTCATATTGTGATGCACACACATCTTACACGCATTCAAAATTTAATTTTCCCCTCTAGATCTTTCATACATACATATTTTTACTGTACTTGCGCAACAGTGTCTGCACATTTTTACACCCATAACCTTTATATTTGCTTGTGGTACATATATTTACATATTATCTGCGCTTCTGGGCTCGCACAAGGCTGCCTTTTTTTGCACTTCTGGTAAATGCTAAACTGCATTCTGTTGCTGTGAAACTGTACTATCTATCTATCTTTTTTTTTTTTTTTTACTTTTACAGCATTTAGAAAACGTATATATTCAGATAGCTCCTTCAAAGCATATCCTCACACTAGTGCAAAGGTCACAGGATAGAAGAACACAAGGCTAATTATTGTTCCATGGGATCTAATGTAAAAGCAATAGAGTTATTTTAGCGTTTGTGTGTATTGGGATTGAGTACGCGGCGTCATGCATGCTCGATGCCACTCTGTGAGGGTGCCAAATCTTTTGAGCGAGAAAGAAGCCAGAGAAAACAAGTTCACGTGGTATAATAGACCAGTCTATGCAAATACCAGCCTGAGGCTTAGTTTGCACTGAGCTTGTGAACAAATGTTCCTAGTGCTGATATATATATATATAT
>JAAIIK010000331.1:96622-110345 GCA_014706435.1 Silurus glanis
ACACACACACACACACACACACACACACACAGACACACACACACACACACACCTGCACACATTTCTTATTGTCACTAATTGCATACGTGCTTTTAATCTAAGTGACATTTTGCATATATAGTGCATATACAGTGGGTTTAAAGTTGATAAACCCCTTAATTTATGGCTTGGTGGACTATATTATTCATGATGACAAAGCGATGACACAATAACATGATTTAAATGCGGAATGCGATGCTCAAAAAGCACACACTACACTTATGACAAGGTGTCTGCAAACTTTTGGCAATATAGTGTATGAAGAGAATAGACTATTAAGAGTAATTTAATACATATTCATGGAAGTCATGATTACTGTGTTTAGGCCAGCAGAAAAGGCCTTGTGAAAACACCATCACTACAAATGCAAAGTTGTCTCATAGCCAATCTACCTCAAGGTTTAACTGGATTGCATTCTGAGATGGTTTTCTGCTTACCACAGTTGTAAAAAGTGGTGATTTGAATTTCCATAGTCTTTCTGTCTGCTTTTCTCCTCACAGAACAGCTGCGGACTGGATGTACTTTTTAGTACCATTCAGTGTAAACCATAGATTGCATTTGCATGGTTGCAAATGAAACCGAAATCCCTGTCATGATACAATTGATATGCAATAAAGGAGAGTAATTTATTATCATTATATATAGCCATATTTCTGTTGCTAGGTCTTTTTCTGTTTCCAAATATTTTGTTGTTATTTTGGCTGTTTTTTTTAAATTATTAATATTGTGGAATAAATCTTTTTTTTTATCTACATGGTGTCTGCTTTATAGTCAACGAGTACAGATTGAAATGAAAATAGTACAAGAGAATAGTATTCCGTTATACCGCGAGGCCTTTAAACAGATACAGTATATCCTAAATCGATGGGAGTTGAAATACTTAAACGTGATATTTGATCTGTAAAACACAGTGATACAGTGGTAAAACAGCAGCACAGTGGAGAAAATAGAAAAGAATCTTGTCATATACTCTGTACATTACTATTGTGCATGTTTTATAGCTTATGACAGTAATGTATGCTCTGCGTATACGTTATGACATTGTGTGGGAGACAAAAGTAACGATTAAATGAACGACTGGCCAAGCTGCTGTCTTGTTCTTTTTATTTATTTATTTATTTTTTTTAAAACAATGTAATCACTAGGCGTTAGGAAGTTTACATCCTGATGCTACCACAGCCATCTGTAACTGGAGAAGAGGCTGTGCTCTCTGATTGGGAGCCTCAATTAGAGCAACACTAGCCAATCATGAGCATCTGTGGAGAAAATATGCAGCTGGCTGATCTCAGAGAAAGAAGGAATAGCCTTCACCGTTGCTGGTTAATAGATGTCATATGCTATGGATAGCGCTAGCAGGTAAACGTGAAGCGGCAGGTGAGTGAAAGGGCTTCAGAATCATCATTTCTTTTAGCACAAACCCTAAAAGTATTGCATATGGATCTGTGCACATATCCCACAGGGAGGCCATTTTCTTTATGTCATGTTCAGTGCCCTCTATGATGGGTCTGCTAAACAGAACAGGCTGGAAACCACTTCAATCAGGGACACTGGAAAAGAAGCAGAAGTCCAAAGACACAGCTCAACTTATACACTTAGATTAATTGAACATTGTTTCAAATTGAAAGCATGTAAACTGTTCAGGACAAGCAGAGTTACAATCAAAGCAATTTTTGGCTGAGGATCTTGCTTCAAAACCCTGCAGTGGTTCTCTGACAGTCCCAGATATTTCTTCGGAGACATGCCTTTGTTTTACTAGAACTCCATCTAGTGGAACAGTCACAATCTAAACGAATTTGTATAATCTTAGGGGGGCGGGCGGAGAGATTCGCCCAAATATGGGTTTTTTTTGGCCTTTTCAAGGACCCTATCTCAAAAAAATTCTACATTAAAAGTTGCTTTTTAAACAAGCAGAAATGTGCAAAGTATGCAGTCTGTAGGAAAAAGCCAGTGGTTCAGCTTTGGAACTTGGTGAAATACCCAAGCTAATAGAATGCACTGCCAATGTTTCAATGTGGGTATAGTATTTAAGATACTTTTTCAGATCTGGACAATAAACAGGATTAGGGTCCAGGGGGGCTCTAGGTAGCATATGTAAATGAATAAAGAACATATGCAAATTATCTGCATATTACCCAAGGTGATCATTTGCTTTAAATTATTTCCTTGATGAATCACTAGTATTATAAATAGTATTATATTGCATTAACGTCAGAGCAATATATTATGACATGCAGCACATGGCTATAATGACAGTGATTGATGATTTTAAGCTTCAGATAGTTCATATTATATATATATTATATTTAATATATATATATATATTACAATTAACTTCTTACAATGATATATTTTAGATTCCATTATAGGAATGTCATTTACACTGGTATTATGCATGTTCTTGCCTTCCAGCAGAAGTCAACCCTTTATTACCATCATTCTCATCATGCTATTAAAAAAGCAAAAAGGAAGAGGAGAAAAACAAAGCCCTCACATACCTGTATTGTCTTTGGTTTCTCTTTTCTGTGTTTCAATCCAGGATCTCTTTGATGCACCAGCAGCAGAGCAGGAAATAAAAACACTCTTTCAGAGATTGGATCACAGCATAGGCCATGCTCCCCCCCAGCAGGTTTTTTCCATGGCCAAAGCCGTACACCAGGTCTCTCAGATTCTGGCCCAGTGAGGCAGGTACTGCCTGCGCCAGGGGGCGCTGAGAATGCATCCTGTGCTGATTGTCTACCGAAGACTGGAAGTGATGGGCAAGAAAGTTGCGGAGGGTACCATGGATTTGCGTGATAAAGTTGCCCAGCTTGTTGTTGTAAAGTGGAGACCAAATTTTGTGACTTTCTTCTTCACCGGTCAATAGCAGCTGTTACCTGCACACACAGTCTCCAAATGACCTCACCTTTCTTTTAGTCTCTGTTATATTCAGGTCTGGAACATACCAGTGGACCAGGAACATTCTACGCTTCTCCCACATATTGTACAGTCAAACCTATAAATCTCCCTATTGTGTATCTTTAGCTCATCTTTTGTGCTGGGAAACTATCCAGAATCCCCTGCCTCATATCCCCCCACCACACCCCACCCACAACCTGCTACACATCAAAAAAATTATAATTTACCCAAACACATGCTTGGTCTATTCTGCCCCCACTGGAACCGGTGCCTTTTGTTCTAATGTGATTTAGGAAGCAATTTATGTGCGTCCACTGCATCCAATTCCTGACTCGTGCAAAAGTAAGTTTGAATACTCACATTGTTCTGTCCTTCTGATGTGAGGAGGAGGTTTGAAACGGAAGAAATGTACACACACGAGAACAGGAATATAATACAGTCAACTCCAGAATTATTGGCCATTTTCAGGAAAAGCTGAGCCTGAGCAGATATCACTTTGTAAAAAATCTTTTTAATGTACATTTTCCAGACCGGTTTCAGAATTATTGGCACCAAAATAATACATTTTGGATTTAGCCTAAAATAAAATATAATACTCAAAAATAAATAAATAAATAAATAAATAAAAAAAAAGCTAATGGAAATCCACCTGAGGTAAATTCAATTGATCGGACATTATTTGGAAAGACACACACCTGTCTATATAAGGCACTACAGTTCAATTTTAAAAACAATTTAAAATAAAATGGTTTGGTGCTTTGGTTATGGTTCTGCTTGGTTAAATATTATATAAAATATATTTTATATTATTTTATAAAAAATAAAATAGAATAAATCAAATTAATGTAATACATGTTTTTATGTTAATTCAATTGATTAAATACAATTTTAATAAATGGAACATTTTATTAAAGTTTAATTTGTTAAACCCCATTTGAGTAATACAGATGTGTATGTGTGTGCTTTACATTGAATATTTATTTTTTTAAAGATATAATCTAGACTGTTCAACTTATTTCAGCATACTTTAAAAAACTTTTTCATTCCTTCCTTCCATCCTTCATTCATTCACTCTCAATTCTCCAAATGTGGAATTGTCAGGATTTTCTCCTTTTAAGTGAAATTCTTGAAACTGGACATGAAAACGCTAAAGAAGCTATAGCGCTAGCAGGAAGTGGCTAGTGGCTAACACTATGGATTCTTTATCGTTTTCATGCATTCGCAAAATTCTTATTTCCGGTACGGAGTGAGTAGCCACAGTGACGCAGTTTATTTTTACACCCCTGGCATTGTTGTGCATGTTTTTAAATTTAATAATAATCATTAAAAAAAATGCATTTAAAGAGCCTAAACAAACTTGCGGTTCACCCCTTAATGCGTTCCTGAGGGGAACTCAGATTTTATCTATGTTCTGCACATAAAAAGGATTGCATTTAGTACATGAGTACCGTAACCCTGTACCGGAAAATTCGGTCTGAATATGCGTACCGTTACACCCCTAATATATATAAAACTGCCTCTGCTGTCCATGACCCTGTTGCCGATACACCACTGCTCCTTCCTTGGAGCACTTTTGATAGATACTGACCACTGCAGACTGAGAACATCCCACAAGAGCTGCAGTTTTGGAGACGCTTTGACCCAGTCGCGTCTAGCCATCACAATTCGGCCCTCGTCAAAGTCACTCAATCCCTTACCTGTGCCCATTTTTCCTGCTTCTAACACGTCAACTTTGAGGACAAAATGTTCACTTGCTGCCTAATACTGTATATCCAACCCACTAACAGGTAACATGATGAGATAATCAGTGTTATTCACTTCACCTGTCATAGAATACATAATATATTGGAGGAGTTTATTTATAATAAATAGGTATGTGGGAGGCCTAAAAATACGACTCTTTAATAAAGGATCGTTTATATCAAGCGGTAAATAAATCAATATTCATCCAGTTTTGCCCCGATTCTCAAAAAAAATTGCGGCAGGATTTTTTTTGGAGCTGACAGAGAGATGGTAATGGTACAATAATGTGCAGATACTGTAGCTCACATAAAATGTGAAGAAGAGAATGACAACGCAGTGCAAATGATAGAAAAACACACTGAACTCATTTGAATTGTCTGATAATGCATTTATATATGCAATCTTTAGTTCCAGATACATATGTAAACATGTATTTTCCCCCAAATAAAACCATTAAAGGCATATTAAAATAAATCAAAAAGAAAGCATACAGAGAAAACAAATTGTTCTTGTAAGGCAAAATAAACCTTTGGCCAAGATAATGCAAAATACATTGAAAAAAAAAAAATTCACACACACACACACAAGAGGAAAAAGAAAGAAAGAAACCACTGTCGCAATAAGTCTGCACTTGACCCTCTAACAGTTACTTTTCTGAACACAAAAGAAGTCACACATCAATTCTGGTTGCCTAATAATACAAAAATCTTTGAACTTGAGTGGTACATTTGGAAATCAACTCAAACCCTGCTGCAAATCAATAAAAAGCAGTAAAACTCACTATCACCGTTGTTTTAATAGGATTCCTGGCTTCTTCAATCGATGCAGACATTCATAACAGAGCTGTCTGGCCTTATTCAAGCCTGGATCTTGGTAGAGCATACAAGTATTATGAACACTGACATCTATGAGGGGGGAATTATATATATAATATATATATATATATAATTACAAGCAAGAAAAGGAATCAAACAATATCTAGAAGGTTTCATTAAGTCACGGCACAGCACTAAAACATGAGCACTATTTACCAGCAAGATTACGAGAATGTGCAAGAAATCGACCAAGATTGTCATCGAATAAAACCTGGACCGAACCGAACTACACTTTTTCGGCAAGAAAACGCTCTGGACTGAGAACGCTGACGAAGTTTTCGTTACTCCGACTGCATCCTAATGATGTGGTTTTGAGAGAAAAGGCACAATTCAAACAGGAATATAAAAACAGGAAAAGATGGAGCGTGTTCTCTTCCAGGATTATAGGGCAGAGTTGATCAAATGTTTCATATTAACTATCCTATTGCAACAGAGTGTCAGATTTCGTTTGGTTTTTTTGACTCTCATTATTCTTGAATTTCAAATCAAGTGCACAATAAACCAGGCAAACGCAGAGAAAAACGTGAAACATACAGCTTAAAAAAAAAAAAAAACCCAGAAAGTTCATGATACAGATGCTTTTGAAAGAATGACATCAACACAACAGAATATGACTCGTTTAATATGGTACTTTTTTTTTTTTTTTTGAGTCTTGTTAAGCTCTGTATATAACCGATCCCAGTATCTTTCCGTACGTTCTTGCCAGACTGAATGGGTGTTGTGTTGTTTTTTTGATCCAATCCTTGCTGGGGTCAACATTTCAGTGAAAGTAAATGTGTGTCTCTCTCTCTGTTTTTTTTTTTACTTCATTATATCTATAATCTACAGTATATCATCTAATTCTCTTTGCATATAGGATACGTGGCCTTGAAACACACCCAAATGGTAAGAGAATTTATAACCAGTATAAACCAGAATGGCAGGTTTCAAGCTTAGAATTGGTCTACCTGTTTAAATCTTGACTATTCTGAAAAGTGTGTTAATTGAAATAAATCTATCAAATCAAGTGGTTCCTGCTAATGTAATATATATATATACACACACACACTCCATGACACGTGTGACATCAGCATCAGTGCCTGGCTGTGTCAGATCTGTCCACAATGATTCTGCGTGATCATGTTTTACACACCGGTGCTCTTAGAATGAATCAATCAATAAATGCAACCGAACTACCAGTCTTTCGAATCACTCATTCCCTTCACTTCTCTTCTGCAGCACATGACCTTTTGAGTTTTACCGAGCTCAGCTCATCCACTGAATGCTTAGACATGTTACTCTGAAATCACACACACCATACACGAGTCTTTCCAGATTTTCTTTTTTGGCTCATTTTCCCCCCACTGGAGTCTTGTATTTATCCTTACAGCTTAATCTGACGTCTGTGAATTTCTCTTGGTCCACGAGTCCAATGATCAATCGCTTCGAAGCTTCAAAATGGACTGAGAATTTACAGAGCACACGTTTCTTTCTTTTTTTTTGGTTGCTCATCCTCTCTGCAAAAATCAAAGTGATCTCTGGGAAAAAAAAAAGAAATCTAATTACAAGAGTTCGAGTAGGAAGGAGACACCATGGCAGAAGAACAGTGTTATGTGGCAGACACTTAGGCTCTGCGTTCCACTGGTTGCTGCAGGCACACTTCACTTCCTGCGGATACAATCGGCAGCCGGTTGTCCATGTGATAACTGATCAGGTGACTGACGCTTTCGAAGCGATGGTCTTTGGTACGAACCTGGAAACGCAGACGAAAGAGGGAGCATGAGACAGAACTCGAATTCAGCTGATATACTATCTATAATCACATTAGAAATAGTCACAATTTTTCATAACCCATCAACACATGGCTTGTAATGAATAAAGCTCTGTAAGGTCATTTTCACTTCCCCACCCCCAACCCATTCCCCCTCTAGCTGAAACATGCCCCTCCTTAAATCAGTCATTCTTACCACTCCCTCTGGGTCCACCAACAGCAGGTGTTTGGGCTGGCCTCCCTGCTGGCCTGTGAGCACGTACTGGCCTGGCGTGGTACTCGACTCGCGCACCAGAAAGTCGCCGTCTTTGCTCAGCAGCTTCTCGGCCTTCTTGCGGCTCAGGGGTCCATGAAACCAGGGTTCACTCTGTAGCTGCTGAGCCATAGGGGGCACTGTGCCGGACACGCTGAGGGCATCATCAAATGGCTCTGTGAATACGCACAATACACAACCAATCAAACGTGACGGTGTGCTTTAACAGGAATATCCGGAACATGGAGTGGTGTGAGGAGCTGTTACTACTGATATTAATTTCATTTCTAAATTTACTTGACACCTCATACATGTAGTTACATTTAATGCTGTGAAATGTCCATGACAAGTAAGTTCTGTTTTCACTTATAGCACCGCTAAACACTCGTTTCCTCACCAGTCTTTTTTCAATATATCTTAAAGGTTATAACGCGAATAATGAAGAGAATCCTGGTCTGATTAGCTACGGAAACTGTTACACCCTTATCTATGTATAAAATTGTTAAATAAATGTCTTGACACAAAAAAGTTAACTAGATCAATCAATCAGCTGCTTTTCTTTGCTTCATAACAAAAAATATATTTTCTTTTTCACTTTTATTAGAGTTTACTATTAGATCATATGGCGCCCAGTCATAACTGTCAGTGGTAATTTCATCAGCACCTTTCGGCCAATCGGATTTGAGAATTCAGCAGCGCTGTGGTGTAAACCCCGTTCACAATAAGTACAACAGATCCTGCTGATGAATGGTTCATAAAGTTAAACAACTTCTTGCGGATGCTCCCATTATTGGTCACCACAGCGGATCATCCGTCTCCATACCCCCTGTCCTCTACATCTGCCTCTTTCAAACCAACTACCTGTATGTCTTCCCTCACCACACCGCTTTGGTCTTCCTCATTTCCTTCATCCTGGCAGTTTCATCCTCAGGATTCTTCCACCCTTCTCTGCACATGTCTAAACCATCTTAATCGCGCCTTCCTCACATTGTCTCCAAAACGTCCTACATGCGCGGTCCCTCTAATATACTCGTTTCTAATCCGGTTCATAAAGTAAAACTACAACAAAAAAAAAAATCAGGAGCTCAGTGTTTAAAGGTAATTCGACTCACTCATGTCGAACGCGTCTCTGTGAGCACTTCCGTTAGCTGCGGCCGCTTGGGGGCGGGACTTATCGACATTGACATATGACGGGTCGTCAAACAGACCGCCGTCTTTAGCTCCCACTAAATGAGATGCGAAGAGAGAGAAAATAAAAAGTAGTACTGTTCATTAGAGCGATGCTTTCAGCACAGGTAACATTCTGATGGCAATGGGGACAAAAGCGATGGAACATATACTGACCTGGTAGTGGAGGCAGAGGTTGCTTATGGATGTCATTTATTCCAGGCTGGCCATAGGGCTGCACACACAGAAAGAAACAACACATTAGGTTGCGAAAGCTTACCGTCATTTTGTTACGTCTTGCCCTTCCTGGAATAAAATCATGGACATTCACAACACGGTACTAATGTGTCCCCTAGCTTTAATCATGTGCTGAAGCACAAACTAATTAGCAATTTAACACATTCACACTAGTCACCACTGTGGGGCGCTGTTCAGTAACTGGGAAATTGGGGAAAAAAGTACAGAGACTGTCCGTGTGTGCTTCAGTAGTAGTACAAACTAGTGGAAGTCAACTATAGTCAGCTGCACATTGTGTAAGACTTGTGTAAGAATACGGTTTTACCCTTTTTTTTCCCCATAGTTAGGTGTAAAGATGTATGGAGTACATACTTGTTTCTTTTAAGCCTTGCTTTGGATGGAATTTGTAGCCTCTCTACAGCTGTTAAGTGAATGACACTTATTCTCATAGTCTACATGAACACACAGTAAGACATCAAACAGGTCGAAAAGGGTCTCACGATTGTGGCTCCTGTGCTGTGTCCAGGGCGAGTTCTCATGTCCACAAGGCCTCCTGGGGGTGGCTGTTTCCCGGGAAAATTATTATAGTATGGAACGTCTATGGGAGGAGCAAAGTCCTCTTCTTCCTCCTCCCATGCTGAGCCATCAAAAGGAGCCATTCTGAGGGAGAGATTCATTTGCAAATTGCAAGCAGGACTAATCATCATTTCTGTTTTCTAAACTGCTTTCAACTCTCCGTGTAGCCACTGGGTTAATAAGCATACTCTAAAATAAAATAAATAAATAAATAACTAACTAACTAACAACAATAATAATATTAGATTAGATTTCAGTGTCTTCAATACACAATGGAACTGTTCATTGTGCACATATTCAAGTTACATAAACAAACAATCATGATTTAAATATGCAGCTGTAAAGACAGCTGTATACTATCCATCTCAGCAACAAAGAGCAACGCTGTGCTTACATACACAACCTCCCAACCACACACACACACACACACCTGTCATGTGGGGTGACGAGTTTAGGGGGGTTCTTCAGATACTGCTTGAAGCGTAGCTCAAACGCCTGTCCGATGGTGCTTATCACTTCCTGCGCCAAGCCCTCAGAACACTCCAGGATGTGACATGCTATTAACACAGGAAGTCAGAGCAGGATCGAGACAAAATGCTGTGCAACAATATAAATAACATTGTGTTTTTGCTAGTGTACAAAATAAATTATAATAATAATAAAAAAAAAATAAAATATATATATATATATTTTGATTATGAATTTTTCCCCCACACTTACATTAAAGGAGTCATATTTTAGTAATTTTTTTTATTAAATACAGCTGAAAAACTGCTAATAAAATGTATCAGAAAAGAAATAATCACAGGTAATAGTTTATACATACCTCTCTGATTGACAGGGTCTTTGGCTACGTAGGCTACATATTCTGCGGTATCCTAAAAACAAGAAAGGAAGACAAGGATGAGGAGGAAGATGTGGGTAGAGAACTTACTCTATGTTGAGACAGATTTCTTTTTCAGAAAGTATAAATAAAAGGAAGAAGGGGAAAAGTCAGAAAAGAAAGTTCAATGTGAGCTGCAAGAGGATCTACTCATCACGAGTCCAGAGCGAGGGAAACTACATATGAGCAAACAGGAATGAGCTCAAACCACAGGGGCAGGACAAGAGACAAAAATGGGTACAGAAGGAGAGAAACAGATGCAGAAAGAAGAAAAAAAGATGGGCACGGAAAGAAAAAAAAAAAAGACAAAAGTGAAGGATGTGGGACTCACTGGATCTCCTCCTGATGCAAAAGAGATGGACTGCATGTGATGGTTGGCGATAATCTGCAGGGAGAAAAAAAGGTGAAGACGAATGGAGAAAGTATGGGGTGATGGTTAAAAAAAAAAGAAAAAAAGAAAAACAAAAAAAACGTGTGAGAGGTGAAAGTGGCAATATAGAAACAGGGAGGGAGGGGGGAAAAACAACAACAACAACAACAACAACAACAACAAAAACAGCACACAATGAGTGTGTAGGGAGTCTGGGGTTTAAAATAGCAGACATTAAGCATCAGAGGCATCCACTTATATGTATGATTCACAACGGCAAGTGAGACACTACAGACATTCAATCAGCTTCTGTCTCAAGACTACACTCATCCCAGGTCCTTGCTCAGGAGTGAATGGGTGAAAATAGTGAAGCTACATTCATGCACATCCGCGCAATCATCGTCAAATGTTTAAAACCTGACAAATTCATTCGATCGTAAACACCACATAAGGTATAATTACTACAAGAATTACGGTATTGAACTTGTTTTTCATTTACAAAGGATTTGCCATATTGATTAACACAATCTAAACACAATCAGGCCTGCCTAGAAAGCTAAATTCTGCTGTCACAAATTAAAGGCTCATCATAGTTTCTTTTTTTTTTACATATATTATTTTCTCATAGACTATACGAACAAAGGTTTGTGGACTCCCTTACACGTGTAGTCCCAATTTGCTGTTATATGAAGTGGTATCAAAAAGTTCCAAGACACGGCAATTATAAGACACGCCAACAGGTGGCAGCACAAGGCTGCACACGCACACAGTCACAGCCAGCACCGACCTTCACAAGTTGTGCCAAAAGACACTGTCCTGTGTTATTCTGACCACGTCTCACCGGAAATCTCCTCTCTCGCAAGATTTGGTTTCGGCCTCTGCCTGAAGATAAAGGTCTTCACTTTGGCACCGTTGCGAAAATCCGGGGCGAATAGCAGAAGGTGCTTGACACGCTTCGGAAAGAACACGTGCAGGACGCATTCCAGAAGTTGCGGGATCGCTGGGAGCGCTGTATTGCTGTGCAAGGGGACTATTTTAAAGGTGATGGTGTGTAAGTAGAGATAAATAAAAGTGCTTTCTTGTAAACAGAGCTAGTCTCGAAACTTTTTGATACCAAAGCGTAATAAACTCCACTCTTCTGGGAAGACGTTCCACTGGATTTTGGATTTTTCCAGCCAATGTGCACAAGGGTTAATGTTGAACAGGTTTGAGTTGCGTAGTTCAGCGAAAGGAAAAACTACCACATCCAAATACATCATATACAACTGTGTGCCTGCATCTTTGAGATAACAGTTTGGGGAGGAAGCACATATGGATGGAAAAATCCGCTGTCCCAATACTTTTTGTTCATATAGTGTAGCCTTGCTGGAGAAAACCACTTCTGGTCCTTAGCTAGCTTTCCCCTTCTTATCTTTCTCGGTCTACTGTCTGACCTGTTTGCAGTCGGTTGTCAGTAGGTTTAAGCTGTTCGTTGACACCGTGAGGTTGATTGTCATTCCAGCAAACCGGAGGTTACTCTTTCCTAGGATGGAGATCAGAGACCGAGATGTCGGCTGGAAACAGACAGAGAGACAAAAAAAGAAAAAAAAAAAAAAAGAGTGATCGAAACACAATTATTAACACCTACACAACAGAACTTTGTCAGATGCTCCACGATAGCACAAATTGAACAATAACTGTGTTGCAGCTGCACGCTTTAGCTTAATGCGGTCACTCGAAAACCGTTTGTTTTTTATAGTAACAATGTGCACAGGGACTTGCATGGCAGACGCTGTACATTACCACGTTTAACGGCAAAGGTTTTTTTTTTTTTTTTTTAGCGAGAACCTGTTTACGGTGCATTTCTGGAAGGCGTCTCCAGAGTCAGCGCTTTAGAACAGTTCGGGGTTAAGCTGCATCTTTACGCTTTCCAAGACGCGAAAGATCTGCCATCGTTTTGTCTTGCTAACGTGCTTATTATTTTTTCCTTCAACATCAAGATAAATAGGTGTCATGCAAATTACACAACTTACACAATAAATGGATTCAAATGTAGGATGGGCTCATTAATTAGGGGAAAAAAACAAAAACAAACAACATAGTGGTAAATATTACACAGAGCAGTCAGAGGAGAAAAAAAAAATAAAAAAAATAATAACAGCTGCAGAAATCGCTCTGGAAGTTTCCAGATCGCATTCTGGCTCTTTTCTCTCGTGCTGGATGTCGAAAGGGTCAGACCCTGGACGCCACAAAAATGTTGCAGTCGGTGCTATAAAAGTGCACAGACGACGCGACTGTCCCCGAAAACAAACTCTGAACAGAGCACAAAAAGAGAGAAAGAAAATGAGGTTGGATAATTACAGAATAATCCCGTGGAATGGAGGCCGGACTGTTGAGTGCGTGCGTATTGCGTTCTTCGACAACGCAAGTGCATATCTATTTGGAATTAATCTTATTCTGTCCGACTGTTATGGACAATCGACGTGCCCTTTGCCGTTACAATAGTTTAATCGTGCTACGTGTATTTTATGACCCCGAAGAACAGGTTTGTAGTCTTGTCCAACACTGAGAGACGGTGTGCGTGTCAGCTGCTGTATCAGCACAGTGCAGAGAAGTGAGCGGTGATTAAATGCCGGGTGAATATCAGTTTAGCGCTGAATACCTTCCTCCTGCGTTGAGCTCCTTTGGCACCTGGTACTGCCTCACACACCACTGAGATCGCCTCTCTGAAACACACAGACATGCAGAGTTACTCGCACACAAACAGTGGCAGGCAATTGGTGTGTGTGTGTGTTAATCAGATTATTAGACAAGGTTTTCCATCAAGGCTTTTTTTTTCCATTCCCAGATTTCACAGTCTTGCACAAAATTAGATTAGATCTCTCTCTTACACAGTACACGCACAACAAACACACACACACACACACACACACACACACACACACACACACACACA
>JAAIIK010000331.1:176078-197868 GCA_014706435.1 Silurus glanis
TGTGTGTGTGTGTGTGTGTGTGTGTGTGTGTGTGTGTGTGTGTGTGTATAGATAATCTGTTTTTCTTTGTACAAAAGCTCAGATATTCCATGACTTTTTTTCTTTTTCCACTGAAGCACGTGCTCAGGTGGCACTCTGGTTGGTCTAGTCTAACATGTATTGTCAGATTTTATCCAAACCTGCATTTGTGGATTTTAGATTAGCCAGAATGCACACTGCCATTAAAAAAAAGGGAGTGGGGGCACATACCCTAGAAAGAGAAAATATAATTCTGTTGTCATCCAAGTTGATGCTGATACTATTATGTTACTGATAAATGCATCAAATTATATCCAGCTCTTTTTTCCTGTTTATAAATTACAAAAAGGAAGACAAATAATTATAAGTTAATCACCACCTTTATATAGGTGTTATGTAATAGATGCTTACCCAATGGGGATGTTACCTGGATACAGTGACGTGTTTCAAGGCTTCTTATAAACAGTAGGGCTCATTAGATTTTTTTGTTCTTACATCAGCTGAGGCAATAAGGTAAGTTCAGTAAATTAGAAACTATATATAACAACATTGATCATATTTACTGAGATAGAAGAATGTTTATATTATAATTTAAACACTGAAAAATATTTGCATATACATATTTATGGCTTTTACAAGGGATTATATTATAATCTAAACACAAAATATCATAAATACTGTAAATAAATAATAGAGATCCAGGGTAAGAAGCTCAATATAAAGTTAATATATAATAATAATATACAATAGTTAACCCAGTGTGCTAGCCCTAAATTTAATAAGCCCCAGTCATTTTTTATTTACTGAAAGAAATACTGATTCACAGATAGTTTCAGTTAGATTTAAGAAACTGTTTCAATACATTTTAATACAAAATGTTGAACTGCATTTTTTGATAAATCATAGTCTACTCATTCGTAATTGCAAACTAAAAAACATGATAAGCTTTGTTTTACTTAAAAAAAGTTATTTTTTTTATGCTTTGATTACTCTGAACAAAAACAAACACAAATTTCAACACATTACTTTCACCAAATTAATTGACCAAATCATTATAATGCCATAATTTTCTACATTTTCTAAATTGTGCATTGTAATTCAATTACCACCACTGGTTGTTCTTGTGACTTCAGTGGAAGCTACAGGGAGCTTGACTTACAAAACTGGTGATAATTTTAGAGGCTGACTGTTGAAACTTGTCATCATCCTCCATCACTTCTTAAATTTGTGGTAAGTGCATTCTAGTACATTTTTGAGACTTCTAATACTGCTTCTCCTCTCTTTTTTTAAAGTAGGTGTAATTATAAAAAAAAAAAAGTTTACAACAAGGGAATCTATATTAAAACCTTCATATTTGCTAAATTACTATTAGTTCATACATATTAGTTTATTTGTTTTAGTTGTTTTAAAATAAAATGTTAAAATGTAATTTATAAAGAAACATAGTCTGCTAATTATTCATAACAAACTTTGGTTTCTTGTACTAGATATACAGTGCCTTGCGAAAGTATTCGGCCCCCTTGAACTTTGCGACCTTTTGCCACATTTCAGGCTTCAAACATAAAGATATAAAACTAATTTTTTGTGAAGAATCAACAACAAGTGGGACACAATCATGAAGTGGAAGGAAATTTATTGGATATTTCAAACTTTTTTAACAAATAAAAAACTGAAAAATTGGGCGTGCAAAATTATTCAGCCCCCTTAAGTTAATACTTTGTAGCGCCACCTTTTGCTGCGATTACAGCTGTAAGTCGCTTGGGGTATGTCTCTATCAGTTTTGCACATCGAGAGACTGAAATCTTTGCCCATTCCTCCTTGCAAAACAGCTCGAGCTCAGTGAGGTTGGATGGAGAGCATTTGTGAACAGCAGTTTTCAGTTCTTTCCACAGATTCTCAATTGGATTCAGGTCTGGACTTTGACTTGGCCATTCTAACACCTGGATATGTTTATTTGTGAACCATTCCATTGTAGATTTTGCTTTATGTTTTGGATCATTGTCTTGTTGGAAGACAAATCTCCGTCCCAGTCTCAGGTCTTTTGCAGACTCCATCAGGTTTTCTTCCAGAATGGTCCTGTATTTGGCTCCATCCATCTTCCCATCAATTTTAACCATCTTCCCTGTCCCTGCTGAAGAAAAGCAGGCCCAAACCATGATGCTGCCACCACCATGTTTGACAGTGGGGATGGTGTGTTCAGGGTGATGAGCTGTGTTGCTTTTATGCCAAACATAACGTTTTGCATTGTTGCCAAAAAGGTCGATTTTGGTTTCATCTGACCAGAGCACCTTCTTCCACATGTTTGGTGTGTCTCCCAGGTGGCTTGTGGCAAACTTTAAACGACACTTTTTATGGATATCTTTAAGTAATTGCTTTCTTCTTGCCACTCTTCCATAAAGGCCAGATTTGTGCAGTATACGACTGATTGTTGTCCTATGGACAGAGTCTCCCACCTCAGCTGTAGATCTCTGCAGTTCATCCAGAGTGATCATGGGCCTCTTGGCTGCATCTCTGATCAGTCTTCTCCTTGTATGAGCTGAAAGTTTAGAGGGACAGCCAGGTCTTGGTAGATTTGCAGTGGTCTGATACTCCTTCCATTTCAATATTATCGCTTGCACAGTGCTCCTTGGAATGTTTAAAGCTTGGGAAATCTTTTTGTATCCAAATCCGGCTTTAAACTTCTCCACAACAGTATCTCGGACCTGCCTGGTGTGTTCCTTGTTCTTCATGATGCTCTCTGCGCTTTAAACGGACCTCTGAGACTATCACAGTGCAGGTGCATTTATACGGAGACTTGATTACACACAGGTGGATTCTATTTATCATCATTAGTCATTTAGGTCAACATTGGATCATTCAGAGATCCTCACTGAACTTCTGGAGAGAGTTTGCTGCACTGAAAGTAAAGGGGCTGAATAATTTTGCACGCCCAATTTTTCAGTTTTTTTATTTGTTAAAAAAGTTTGAAATATCCAATAAATTTTGTTCCACTTCATGATTGTGTCCCACTTGTTGTTGATTCTTCACAAAAAATTACAGTTTTATATCTTTATGTTTGAAGCCTGAAATGTGGCAAAAGGTCGCAAAGTTCAAGGGGGCCGAATACTTTCGCAAGGCACTGTAATGTTTTAAAAAACTCAATAAAAATATCAGTGGGGTCAATAGCATAGGGTGATTAGGGGAACATTCCAGCTGGTGAGTAAAATCACATACTTAAAATGAAAATTTTATTGAACAGTTGACCATCCTGAATTAAGATCATGTGGTCACCAAGCAAAAAAAAAAACATGCATTATTGTGGCATGATAAAATTTTTGACCTCACGTTGCTTGTCTGGTTTTCATTTAAGGCTCATAGCAATGAGAGAGCATGCATTTCTGTTTTACCATTTTAAATAAAAAATATGAATAAATAAATATTAAATAAATAGGAAAAAGAAATATGAAATATGATTATTATAAAAAAAAATAATAATAAATAATAATTTTATGATAATTTAAATGCTAATAAATTAATGATCATTTTTAATTACTAAACATTTGTTTTACTGATGTGCCAAGTCTCAAATCAAACACCATAAACTGTCCATGTGGAAACATAGTGTAAGTTTTGTTTGGTGTCCTGATTATTTGGTGTCCTGATTATTTACGTAATTTAACACACCATAATTACTTAAGATAATTAAGATTATTTTGGCTTCATGCTCTATGTGGAGTATGGTTTCACTAATAATAAACGTACATTTGCATCCATATTAGTCCACATCCATGCTGATTAGAGTTAAAAAAAACTTGAAAAGTGTTAATTTAAAGTACATTCAGAACAGATAAAAATGTGCAATTAAGTTTTGATTTTGAAATATTTTAATCGCTTGACAGCCCTAATATACTATATATATATATATATATATATATATATATATATATATATATATATATATATATATAATATTTAGTTTACTGAGTATTTTTGGAAAACTGTATTGAGATACACGATGAAGAGATGACTGTTTATAAAATGATTTCATAAAAAAAAGAAAAATAGGTAGTCTAATGGTTGTTTTAAAACATACAATGCAAACAGAAATATTTGTATTACATTCTCTTTTTTTATTTACAGAAATTAAATTAAAAATTATGAAGCAAGATAAAGGAAAACTCTGTTTTGTCTCCTGGAACACACGTGGTATTAAAAACACAAAGATGTACCGCAATAAGCTCTCAAATATATTAGATATGGTCAACAGCCTTAACGCCGATGTTGTTTTTTTGCAAGAGACACATATTGGGCCAAACTGTTGGAAAAGAATATTGCGGCAAGAAACTGTGACAAATTATAAAGGCTGGAAATTCTTCTACACTGTACACGTATCTAAAAGCAAAGGAGTCGCCATACTAATAAAAGAGAACATACCATTTGAGTACATAGACCATGATGAAGATTGTAGTGGAGGTTACTTTGTGCTCAACTGTCGTCTGCATGGTACACTGTACACTCTTGTTAATGTGTATAATCATAAGGATGACAAGATGGTCTTGAGGAGATTGAAAGAATACCTGATAATGCAGGATAAAAGTGTGCTAGTGGTTGGAGGAGATTTCAACTCATATTTGAAACAAGACATAGACTGTAAACCGGCAAGAAAATATAAGTCACCATTAAAAGCAGTTTTAGATGACTTTACTACCTCATTGAAAATCGAAGACACTTGGTCATACAAACATACAAACAATTCCAAAGATTGGAGATTCACATGCAAACAATGCAAACAATGCAAACAATGCAAACAATACACACAATGCACACAATGCACACAATGCACACAATGCACACAATGCACACAATGCAAACCATGCAGTTATTCCAGAATAGACATGTTTTTCATGAGAAAAGACACAATGAATAACGAACTGAGCATTAGAGTTCACAAGGAAACCATTTCCGATCATTATCCTCTTGTCCTACAACTTCAAATGCAAACAAAACAACCCAAGACAAGCAAGGTGCCTCAAAGCAAACAAGACAACTCAAATTCAAACAAGACAACCAAATATAAACCTGACAACACCCCAAGAAAGTTTAGTGTAGCAGAAATTCTGTGTGCTTTAAAATCTTTAACTCCCAATCACACTGCCTTCCAACAGTCAACAGAATTAGTTAGACTGAAGAATACATACAATGACATATTAAAGACAAACAAAGTACCTAAAAATTTTGCCGAAGAGGAAAAAAACATTTTGGACATTGTTATTGACAAACGCTTTGCATTATATGGTTTTAGTCTGGAACAAACCAAAGATAAACTTCCAAAAAAAAATTATTTGTCTGATAAACGACGTC
Organism: Silurus glanis; assembly: GCA_014706435.1. Taxonomy (NCBI): domain Eukaryota; kingdom Metazoa; phylum Chordata; class Actinopteri; order Siluriformes; family Siluridae; genus Silurus; species Silurus glanis. Next base: position 181,437 of record JAAIIK010000331.1, read on the forward strand.
CATACCTGATGAAAATTAATGAGAAATTTGTGGATAAATACAAAGAGAAAGGCTTAAAATTGTACACGTTTGCCCCAAAAATAGACATTGACATTCTGGATTGTCTTTATTAAAACTGAAGGCATTCATAATTTACAGTGTGGCTGTCCGCTAACTAAAGCTCGGTCATCGGTCTGTCTTAAGCATATACATGTGAAAACATTTAAAGGGTTTTAACAGCAAGCAGAAAATAAAGTGAAGCCGTTCTTCTCTCTCTAAAGCACCTACATCAAAAACTATGTAAACTCTCTATAAATGTCAATGCTGCATGTCTATTTTAATGTTCTGACAAAATGCTTATTTCTTATGTATAACTTTTTCTGGCCTGTCAGTGTATTTCTTTATTATATGTGATTATGATTACTAATATGATTTAGTTGATTGTAATTATTTGTTTCTAATTTTATTAAGTACAGGTTTTGAATATATGAACATGCTTACATTATATTATAATTATATTTTCCTTTTGCTATTGAAAGAAAAGGCATTTGAAATGCACTTAAAACATGTCTGCCTTCATATTTGGGTTGAATATTAAAGAACCTTGCACAGAAAAACAGAGGTTAAAGATCTAGCAGTCACTTCTTTCCCTTAGGTATCCTGGGGATATTTAATATACATGATGAACATGTATGATGTTGGAATGTATTTGTATGCTTGTTTTCTTCAAGATATATTTTAAGATATAAATGTTGTAATTCATTTTGTTATGTTAAAGTTTGTAAAGTATTACAGCAATGTAGTGCTCTTTGCAGTCATATACACTTGCAATCAGAAATATTCAATCCCCTCACCTCAGTAGACAATACAATGATGTTGATGAAAGATAATGAAAATAAATGGAAAAAAGAAAACTTGTGAAATAACAAACAATATTTATTGATACATATTTGAGTTATTTTGACAACAGAAGTTGACTTAACTTTGAAGTTCAAATGAAAATTGTAAGTCTTGTAACACATGAGCATGTGCAGTATTATTCAACCCCCAGCTTCAGTACCTTGTGGAGTGCCCTTTAGTTTTTATAACTTAAACAAGTGTTTTCACTCAGTGATGTTTGACGGCTTCCGTGCTGCAACTGCCTTCTTCAAATCCCACCAAAGATTTTCAATTGGATTTAAATCTGGTGACTGAGAAGGCAACTCCAGGACACTCCAGCATCTTTTCCCCAACCAAGCTTTGCTTGATTTGGAGGTGTGCTTGGGATCATTGTCTTGCTGGAAGATCCAATGATCACCAAGGTTTAATTTGTCAACAGAAGTCATCACGATCTTCTTCAAAATGACCTGGTATTTCTGGGAATCCGTGATGCCAGGTACACAATCAAGATCGCCAGTTCCTGCCGCAGAAAAACAGCCCCACATCATTATTGACCCACCTCCGTGCTTGACCGTGTGGATGGTATTCTTCTGGTCATAAGCCTGACCTTTTGCACGCCAGACATATCGCTGGTCCATATGTCCAAAAAGTTCCAGTTTGGTTTCATCAGTCCATAGAACTGTCTCCCAGAACTCCCAGAATGTAGTTTTATCCAAATTCCTCCTGGCATATTCTAGTCGACTCCTGATGTTCCTTGAGGTCAAGAGTGGAGTTATAATGCTCCCAATGGTGTCTCTTGGAATGTTAAATCTTTTGGAAATCTTCTTATACCCAATGCCCTACAGATGTGATGAAATAATCTCCTCTCTCAGCTTTTGTGGAAGCTCCTTTGTCTTTCCCATGATTGCAACTCACCTTGAACACCTTCATGGTCGGGGTTTATATATGCATCAAAGCTGAAGCAAATGAAGGATCGTTATAGAGTTCCCAAAGGCTTAATGATGTTTCAGCTCCCCTTCAGGCCATAAAAACTGTCAGAAAGCTTTAAAAACAACAATATTATATAGGGGTTGAATAATTGTGACATGGCGATCTTAACAAAATATACTGTTACACACAAATACTACATCATACATTTTCTGTGTTGATTTTATGTATAACTAAACTCATTAAGAAGCCATCCAAAGCAGAATCCTGCACTTTGAAAAGATTTTTATTTATAAATCCTTCAAATTCTTTAGGGGTTGAATATTTCTGATTGCTAGTATGTATATATATATATATATATATATATATATATACATACATACACAGAATTTAGCTTTATAAAATGCAGTCATGTTTTCAATGTTTATGAAAAAATTCCATTCTGAAAAAAACAATGTCTGATTTAATTCTTTAGGGTGTCCCATGTTTACAATAAACAATGTGTATAATTATGTACTCACATGCATGTCTGCCCTGTTGTGTATTTAACTGTTATTGCTATCCAATTTTTAATTAAAGACTTTCAGCTTTATTACTGAACAATACTAAGACAGTAATTACGAGCCAGGTCACCTTTGATTGGAAATCTTCGAGTTCTCATGCAAGACATTCACAATTTAGAGCATCTTCAGGATATTTCACTGTTTCTCTCAATCTCATAGACACTTGGTTATACTGACAACCAACTGATAAGGACTTTACATGAAGTCAGAATGGCATTTTCTCTAGGATAGACATGTTTTTTCTTTCAGAACACAGAATAGAACAAGTGAATAATATCAAAGCACAACATTGCTTAACTGCCAGATGTTTCTGATCATCATCCTCTTGTACTAGAGCTCACAGTTCAGCATAACGCTGAAGAAATACTTCCAGTAATGCCAGTGGTGTGAACTTACACACCTGACAGAAGACCAGGAAAGATTAGAGAGGCAGAAATACTGAGTGCCATTAAGTCTTTGACTGAATTAGAAGACCTTCCACTTGATGGAAAGGATGTAAAATATTATAAAAACAATTCATGTGAACTAAGCGAGAGCTTAAAAATAGAATACAATTAGATAGAATACTATACAAGTATTTAATGTAGCAAATTTAGCTCGCAAAGAGGGAAATATGTATGAGTAATTATAATGGGTTATATTTAATTATAAATATTTAGATTTCATCTTAGAATTAACGGTAATAGAATCAACGTTACAATTATTTGATCTGTACATCCACCAAACAGACAGTAAAATCTTTCATCAATTCTAGGAAAGGTTATCTCCCAGTCAGGCTACTACAGCCGGTACTTTGTGGTTCCGAAGAAGGATGGTGGATCCAGGCTGATCTTAGATCTATGCTCCTTGAACCGCTCACTCATGAGGCTCAGGTTCAGGATGCTTACCCTCAAGCAGGTGGTGTCATAGATCAAGTCCGAGGACTGGTATGTCACAATAGATCTAAGGGATGCCTATTTCCACATAGCCGTCCTTCCTGCTCAAAGGAGGTTCTTGAGGTTTATCAATATAGGGTCCTTCCCTTTGGCCTAGCACTCTCGCCCCACACCTTCACAAAGTGCATCAATGTGGCTCTAGCTCTAGGGCTCATGGCAGCTGATAATAAGGATAGAGTCTATGTTGTTTCCCATTTCGTCAAGATCATTTGCATTTAGGGTTTTAGTAAGATGTTGAGACAGATCAGGTAGAATACTTATGAATCTGTCCTTAGTGGTTGAAATAGTCCTACCAAGTCGATAACATGGCGAGACACAGCTAATCTACCAGTTGTGTGAACAATATAAGGTAATGGTCTATGGGATATTTAGATATTGTTGGGATATTATTAAGTCTAGTGTGTGATTAAAACGATGTGTTGGTCTAGTGATGTTTTAGACACACAACAGAAGTTGTGGTATTGTATGAGGAAGTCAGGTGTGGCAGAGAAGTATGTCCTGCACCACCCTCGCATACTTCTCTGCCGCACCTGACTTCCTCATACAATACCACAACTCCTCTCTTGGCAGCCTGTCGTCCGCTTTCTCTAGATCCACAAACACACAATACAACTTCTGCTGACCTTCTCTATACTTCTTCATCAACATTCTCAAAGCAAATATTGCATCTTTAGTGCTCGTCATGAAACCATACTGATGCTCACACATGGTCACCTTTAACTTCATGTTGCGACGGATCATGGTGTGACTGATCAACTTTATTTCCCTGTAGTTACTGCAGGTCTGCACATTTTTATTCGTAAAAATTGGTACCAGCAAAATCATTTATTGCATCCCCAAATAAACAAAAAATTATGCCCTACTTATGTACTAATTTACACAACAGATTGGAATGACAGACACTTACTTCCTGTCAGGTGACAAAATGGAAGGTGTGTGTAGTATTAAAATAGCTCAAGTACAGGGGATTTCCTTCCAACAGATATAGACTTAAAAAAAATAACAAAATAAAAATACAAACGACAGAGAAATTTTTTTTGCCGGATTTAGCATGTTCATACATTCCCCAAATCATAATTATGTAGTGTGTTATTTAATATTATATATTTACATTACATGTTTTTTGTATAATACAGCCACATTAATTGTTTATATAATGTTAATAAGCATTGGAAAACCCACTGGAACAATATCCATTCCACAATATCTTTTTTTACAAATGAAGCAGTACATTCGTAGTCATCATTCACTGTGCGAAACACAGCTTATCATCACAAACATACTGGTGATGTTTTGGGCTTGTTTCGTATACACAGGATCTGGAAAACTTTTTATAAATTCTTAAAAATGTGAGGCCATCTTTCCAGCAGCTTATGGTGATTTGAAATCAGGTCACACAACAAGAGAATGATCCAGAACACATGGAAATGACATCTGAATGGCTAAAGAAGAAAAGAAAAGGAGATATAATGGTTGCAAAGTCAAATTACAGGCATCGACCTGGTTGAAATGTTGTTGTGGGATTATAAGAAAGCTGTGCACAAATAATCACAAACATCAAGAAACATCAAGTTTAAAAAAACTGTTTAAATAAATTTTAATACAAAATGTTGAACTGCATTTTTCGATAAATCATAGTCTATTCATTTTTAATTGCAAGCTAAATAACATGATCAGCTTTGTTTTACTTGAATAGATTTAGTGATTTCATTGACAAAAAAACACTTACTTACAATGGACATTTTTATTAAAGCATTGAACATTCTGAACAAATATCAAGTGATCGCCGAACAACAAAAACAAACAATGATGTTGCTGCATTCTTTTGGTCCTTGAGTTGTCTGTCTGGTTTTAAAGGTAAGGCTCAGGAAATGAAAAGTGGCAATACTTTAAACCATGTGACACATTTGTTGTTTTACAGCTTTGTGACAGTTTGTATGCATATTTACTAAATTAATATTTGTTCTTAAATATTGGTTTACTTGTTTTATTTGTTTTCAAATAAAATGTTGAAATTTAATTTTGAAACAATCAAAGAAGCTAATTCTTCATGACAAACTTCTTGTACTAGATATTGTGTTTCAATATACTCAATACAAAATATCTGTGCGGTCATTAGCATAGGGCCATTAGGGGAAAATCCCAGCTGGTAAGAAAAATCACATTCTTAGAACATTTTTACTGAACAGTTGACCAACCTGAACTAAGATCAAGTGGTCCCCAAGCAAAAAGCCGCATACTTACATGATCCAGCTTTGTATCTCAAGTGGCCTGCTTGGTTTTTAAGGTAGGACTCAGAGGAATGGGAGATGTGTCATGACATTACACATTCTACTATACAATAAGACTGTGTTTACACTTTTTTTAACTAACTGGAGCTACAGGTATCCTGTGCTCTAAACAATAGATTTCTATAAATACCTCATATCATATAATTTCTTTAGCTGTTATGGAACTCCAATTGAATCAAGTTAGCTGGTTTTCCTTATTAGGTTACAAGACATACTGTAACCACATTACAGTACTGTCCAGCTCTGTTTTGTTGCTAAGTATAGCATGATCTCAGGCCATTTCTAAACCGGCAAATTGGTTTTCCCTTACCATTCTATTCTCAATAACTATTGCAAAATTCTTAGTTCATACTTCATAGTTCCCAAAAAGGACGGTGGGTTGCCTCCTATTTTGGATCTATGTCAGCTGAACTGCTTACTCGTGAGACTCAGGTTCAGGATGCTGACCCTCAAGCAGGTCGTGTCTTAAATCAGATCCGAGGACTGGTTAGTCATGGTAGGTCTAAAGGGCACGTACTTTCATGTATCCATCCTTCCTTCCTGAGTTTCGCTTCGATGAATATGTACGATGATAAGATTTATTTATATGCATAAAATTTATATATTTTTAATTTACAGTGTTAATAATATATAAGTACTGTCATTACTTTTGGTATACCAGAGGACAAGATGTGTCAAGGTTTGTAAATTATTACAGCAATGTGTAGTGCGTTATGCAATCATTATATATACAACAGGCAGCTTTTTTCTAGCCCAGTGCTATTTAAAATGCATTCATGTTTACAGTGTTTATGAAAGAATTGCTTTCATAAAATAATTTTCGTTTTGAAAAGTTTGATTTATTTGTTATAGATGTGTGATAGTCACAATAAACATTATGCATTTAACTGTTACTTCTATCTTATTTTTAAATGAAGACTTTTAGCTTTAGTACTGAACAAAAGTCAGACAGTAATTACCAGCCAGGTATTAGTAAAGATAAATATCAAGTAGTGTAACTATTTTAACAACAGCAGAACATTTGACTGTTTAATGATCTGGAGTGCTCAGGTGAAAGGGCAGATGGTGGTAGATTTTGCTAAAAGGATGGAAATGGCAGTGGTAAACAAGTATTTTAAGAAGAAGGAGGATCATAGGGTGACGTATAAGAGTGGAGGAAGGTACACATAGGTGGATTATGTTCTATGTAGGAGATGCAACCTGAAGGAGATCGGAGACTGTAATGTTTTTGCAGGGGACAGTGTAGCTAGACAACATGGTGGTCTGTAGGATGGTTTTGGAGGTGAAGAAGAAGAGGAGGAGAGTGAGGACTGACAGAAGAATAAGATGGTGGAAACTGAAGGAGGAAGAGTGTAGTGTGAGGTTCAGGGAAGAGGTCAGACAGGGGCTCAGTGGTGGTGAAGAGGTGCTGGATGATTGGGAAACTACTGCAGGAGTGATGAGGAAGGCAACTAGAAAAGTACTTGGTGTGACATCTGGAAATAGAAAGGAAGACAAAGAAACGTGGTGGTGGAATGAGGAAGTGCAGAAGAGCATAAGGGGAAAGAGGTTAAAAAAACAGAAGTGGGATAGACAGGGTGATGAGAAAAGTAGGTAGGAGTACAAGGAGATGCGGCAGCAAATAAAGAGGGATGTGGCGAAAGCCAAGAAAAAGGCATATGAGGAGCTGTATGAGAGGTTGAACACTAAGGAAGGAGAAAAGGATTTGTACTGATTGGCCAGGCAGAGGGACCGAGCTGGGAAGGATGTGTTGCAAGTTAGAGCAATAAAGGATGGAGATGGAAATGTGTTGACTAGTGAGGAGAGTGTGTTGAGAAGATGGAGGGAGTATTTTGAGCAGCTGATGAACAAGGAAAATCAGAGAGAGAGAAGGTTGGATGATGTGGAGTTAGTGAAGCAGGAAGTGGATAGGATTACTGAGGAGGAAGTGAGAGCAGCAATTAAGAGGATGAAGAGTGGAAAGTCGGTAGGACCAGATGACATACCGGTAGAAGCATGGAGATGTTTAGGAGAGATGGCAGTGGAGTTTTTAACCAGATTGTTTAACAAGATTCTGGAAGGTGAGAGGATGCCTGAGGAATTGAGAAGGAGTGTACTGGTACCGATCTTTAAGCATAAGGGAGATGTGCAGACCTGCAGTAACTACAGGGGAATTAAGTTGATCAGTCACACCATGAAGTTATGGGAATGAGTAGTGGAAGCCAGGGTAAGAGAAGAGGTGACCATCTGTGAGCAACAGTATGGTTTCTTGCTGAGGAAGAGCACCACAGATGCCTTATTTGCTTTGAGAATGTTGATGAAGAAGTATAGAGAAGGACAGAAGGAATTGCATCGTGTATTTGTGGATTTAGAGAAAGCGTACGACAGGGTGCCGAGAGAGGAGTTGTGGTATTGTATGAGGAAGTCAGGTGTGTCAGAGAAGTATGTGAGGGTGGTGCAGGACATGTATGAGGACAGTGTGACAGCAGTGAAGTGTGCAGTAGGAACGACAGACTGGTTCAAGGTGAAGGTTGGACTGCATCAAGGATCGGCCCTGAGCCCTTTTCTGTTTGCAGTGGTGATGGACAGGTTGATGGACGAGGTCAGACAGGAGTCTCCCTGGACTATAATGTTTGCGGATGATATTGTGATTTGTGGTGAGAGTAGTGAGCAGGTTGAGAAGAGCCTGGAGAGGTGGAGGTACATGCTGGAGAAAAGGGGAATGAAAGTCAAAAAGACAGAGTACATGTGCGTAAATAAGAGGGAGGGAAGTGGAGTGGTGCGGTTGCAGGGAGAAGAGGTGGAGAAGGTGGTGGAGTTCAGGTACCTGGGTTCAACAGTGCAATGTAATGGAGAGTGTGTTAGGGAAGTAAAGAAAAGAGTGCAGGCCGGATGGGGTGGGTGGAGAAGAGTGACAGGAGTGATTTGTGATAGTAGGGTATCTGCAAGAATGAAAGGAAAAGTTTATAGAACTGTGGTGAGACCTGCGATGTTGTATGGTTTAGAGACAGTGGCATTGAGTAAAAGACAGGAGGCGGAGCTGGAGGTAGCAGAGCTGAAGATGTTGAGGTTTTCGTTGGGAGTGACGAGGATGGACAAGATTAGAAATGAGTTTATTAGAGGGACGGCGCATGTTGGACGTTTTGGTGACAAGATGAGGGAGGCGAGATTGAGATGGTTTGGATATGTGCAGAGGAGGGACATGAGTTATATTGGTAGGAGAATGCTGAGGATGGAGCCACCAGGAAGGAGGAAAAAAAGAAAGGCCAAAGAGGAGATTTATGTATGTGGTGAGGGAAGACATGCAGGTAGTTGGTGTGAAAGAGGCAGATGTAGAGGACAGGGTGGTATGGAGATGGATGATCCGCTGTGGCGACCCCTAATGGGAGCAGCCGAAAGAAGAAGAAGAATAAGCACAATTAATGTTTGTAAATGCAGTTGTGGGTAAATTGCAATCATTTTGACAACTATTAACGTTTTATATATTCTTCAAAACGTGAGACTCTCTCTACAGCAGCTAAAGCTAAACTAAAATCTGGTCATGGAACAAGGCAATGACACAAAACACACATCTGAATGGCTAAATAAAAAAAATAACTTTTAATGGCGATGTCAAAGTATAGGCTACAAACCTGTTTAGCAGTGGTGGGATCAAAAGATAGCTGTAAATTAATGCCCTTAAACATCGGCAAAGGGAAGCAAATATGTAAATAGTTTTTCCAAACTCAATGTGAAAGACTGATAAACTAAGCAGTGTTCTCTATTGCAGTGAGCAGGGAAATTGATATAGATGTGACCTTGGGGGATAGAGACACCGAGCTGAGATGAGGGTGCTTTTGTTTATATGTGATTCAGTTTAAGCTACCAACCTGTATTAATCACGAGGGTGCACGTGTACTGTATATGTGTTTCAGATGATGTACTGAAAAGTAAAAGTAGAACTTAAAATAAGGTCAAATAAAATTAGTTTTTTTTGATGAACCCATTGTCTTAATCCTCTTAATCCTACCCTGAGAAAATGAGCTCTCCACACAGATCAAAATTGGGAATTTGAAACAAAGGCTTGGTATATGAAGATATTACATAAATCAAAATAAGGAAGCACACGGGTAGACAAACATGAAAGTGAGATATTTAAACATAAACCAAATAAGGCATGAGATAACTGACTAATCACAGACAGGGGTGGAAACATAGCATAAATCAAAACAAAGATGCACATGGCTAGACAAACGTGAAAGTTAGTTAGAGTGGTGGGAGCTGGCATGTGACAATCTCTGAAAATTACACAATTTCTAGACCACTATTTAAATGTATGCAAATATGGAATACTACATATGTATAACAGATCAGATTTTCTGCGACTCTTATTCGTAACACAGAAGTACTGTAATCCGAATCAGCTTGAATGTACATTTTTATTGAAGCAAAAAAAAAAAAGCATGTTTAAAAAAAGTTTGTTTAAATATTTATACAATTATGTGTGCCATTCAAGTTGTTGCTTTGTGTTAAATGTATCAAATTCCATCCAGCTGCTTTTTCTTTTTTGTTAAATTTTTAATTGAGCACTAAATAATTATAACTTAATCACCAATTTTTAATAACAAAATATTTCTGTCAGGAATCCACCTGCCACGCCCCCTTCGGCAGCTGTCATTGCCTCTGTGTGCTCCTAAGCTCTCGGCTTCATTGGGCACACCTGAGGCTCATTCACCCGCTCATCACCAGCCCCTATTTAAACCCCTCATTCACCCACACTCCCTGTCGGTTATTGTAGGTTCATGGTGGAATGTGTCATCGTGTGTGCGTATCCCGCTACATACCTTCGTCTCGGACTCCTCACTCTCTCCACGGCTGCGCTTCCCTTCCGAAGCGCACCCCGTACTACCCCGATCCTCCCGGTACTGCTTTCTGTGTTTACGCTGTTTGGATTACGTTCCTCTGTTCCTGCCCAGCGCCACGCTTTCCCAAGCGCAGCAGTGGAATATACTTACGGACTGCCTCTCGCCAGTTCGGGACTTCGTGGGCAGCGCTCCCGGAGCGCACCACCGGATTATTCCCCAATACAGCGTGTATTTGTGTTTGGTTTGCCTTTTGTTTGAATAAACATTGTTTGCGAGCAGAGGTGGGAAGTAACGAAGTACAAATACATCGTTACTGTAGTTAAGTAGATTTTTTTGGTATCAGTACTTTACTCCACTATTTATTTTTCAGACAACTTTTTATTTTTACACAAATATCTGTACTTTTTACTTCTTACATTTTCAAAACAGACTCGTTACTTTAGTTTTAATCCATTGATTTGGTGAAATATTTTATTTTTTATTTTCACTATATATTACATATTACATATATATATAATATGTATGTATATGTATATTTGGCTGTCAAAATGAAAATTATTTTAAACGGCACGAAATTTTATTAACGCGCTATCAATTCAGCGTGAATTTCTGTTTCACCAAATGTAAATACATAAATAAATAACAAAATAAAAAAGAGGCAAAATTAAAACCTTTGGCAAAAAATACATTTATCCACGACGTCCTTTCTTTACTTTGATATAAAATAAATAAATAAACTCCAGATAAAAATATTTTAATCAGTAAACTTTTGTTTTATTTTTGCGCCAAGTCTCAAACCAAACACCAAAATCCGCCATGATTCATACAATTAACCCTCTAGGTGGCGTTTTGTGGGGTTTTCCCTCATAATGGTGACACAAACTTAAATTACTGTCTTTATTGATCGTACAGATAAAAACAATACATCATTCAAATCTGTAAAATATCTATAATTTTATATATATAAGCTTCCTGACTTGACTTGAAGAGGTGCAGTCTCTCCGGTATCACCTCATTAACTGTCCGTGTGGAAACATAGCAAAGGCTCTTAATGATGTCCACACATCTCTGCACTGATATAGCCTTTATATTTAATCACTGTACATATGCTTACATATCAAGTCAAGTCAAGTCAAGTTTATTTCTATAGCGCTTTTCACAACAGACATTGCCTCAAAGCAGCTTTACAGAAATCAACAGTCAAGGTGAATGGTGTGCATTTATCCCTGATGAGCAAGCCTCATGACTGTGGCAAGGAAAAACTCCCTTAGATGTAATGAGGAAGAAACCTTGAGAGGAACCAGACTCAAAAGGGGAACCCATCCTCATTTGGGTGACATCAAGAGTTTGATCATAAATCTTTCAACAATACAGAACACTGGAGAGTGAGAACTAACATGAGTACTGGAGTATAAGATTAAAAGTAATGTTCTTTCTACAGTCTTATACAGTCTATATGGTTAGTAGCTCCTAGTTTTATGAGCTCAACATTTGTGATCATCACAGATCCAGTATCAGCTTCTCCACGCCAGAGCCTTTAAACACTCCAGGAGGTCCAATGTCAAACCCACACATGTAGCGGGATCCAATTGGCACTGGTACGTCTCTAGATGGTTCGGGATGTTTGCGAGTTCGGCATCTACTGCTTCAAAGGTCCATAATCTTCATGAGGTGGGACGTGACTGGAGCTGGCCAACCTCAGGATGCCTCGGGATGGGGAGAGAAAGAGAAGCAGTGGAGAGGAATTAGCGTAGCTGCTGTTCATGATATTAACAGCACAAGTTGATAATGTGCATGTGATCAGATGTTCTGGAGCACAAGGTTATGATGTGAGACGTATGTTATGTGTAGGCTTTGCTAAAAAGATATGTTTTTAATCTGCAAATAACTGGGAGAGTGTGTCTGAGCCCCGAACACTGTCTGGAAGACTATTCCAGAGTTTAGGAGCTAAATGTGAAAATGATCTACCGCCTTTAGTGGACTTTGCTATTCTAGGAACTACTAGAAGCCCAGAGTTTTGAGATCTCAGGGGGCGTGGCGGATTGTAGCGTGTTAAAAGACTGGAGAGATACATGGGAGCCAAACCATTTAGTGCTTTATAAGTACATATATATCACATGCTGTAAATATGATACATGTTTAACACCTCCAAGCTGCCAGTTTTGGGCACCTGAGCAAGCCCTTAACTCACTACTGCTCATTTAGTAAATGAGATCATTAAGAGTCGCTCGGGATAAACACTTCCAACAGGAAGTGGCTATATCTCGCTATCTTTGTCTCTCTATTTTCTCTGTCTAATTGTCTCTGTGTCTCTTTTAGTAAATGTCTCTGTCTCTCTATTTGTTTCTCACTCTTTCTAAAGCTGTGTCTGTGTCTCGTTGTCTTTGTCTCTGTCTTTCCTGCTTATTTACATGTCTAACAAAGTTTTGAGTTTTGAAGTAATGCCATTAGCGATCTATGATGAAAGACTTTCCTTGTTCGATTCTTACCTCTAGTTTTATATTGAACACTATAAGAAGTTTTTAAAAACAGAACAATGAAAGGTCATTAAAATTGGTTGCTGGCAAATCATGGTATATCAGTGGTGCAGGTGTTGGAGATGTGGTTCTTGTACCTGAGTCACTTCTCATAGACTTCGAGTAACTGAGAGAATGAACAGGAAGGAGAAGTTTTGACCTTCTACCATCATGATCTAAGAGAAAACAGTGGTCTCTTAACTATAGAAAAACCGAGTCCAATAATCAAAGCCTTGTTTGACACCCCTGTAGTAGTGTAGTGGTTAGTGATGCGGTCTCTGCTATCTGACTCACCCGGTTAGATTCCTACCGCTTAGCTTTCCTTTAAATTGTTTAAAAAGTTTTAATAAAGAGCTATAAAAGCAGGAGATCCTGTGGCTCAATTGGAAGAGCTTTGACTCTCGGTTGAGAGGTTGCTGGTTCAAACCCCGGCCAGGGCTCAAGGTTAAGAATGTGGAAGGTTCCGGAGACTTCTGTGGGAAAGGTGTCAGAAATGGCTCTGTGGAAGGTTGGATGGGGACGGTTTTGGAGGGCGTATCCTGAAGCAGCGGGGCAATATCCAGGCATCTGCCAGAAAGCTATCACCCTCACTTTTTCTGAGGCTGTGAAGTTTCCTCTGTTCATACATCTAGGGGACGTTCATTCCACCACCCCAGTGCCAGAAGAGAGAAGAGCCTTGAAGTATACTTACCTCTCATCCTGAGAGAAGGTGGTACCAGTCGAGCAGTGCTGGAGGATCTCCGACAGCGTGGTGCGGTGCAAGGTGTGACGAGGTCCCTGAGGTAAAATGGTGCTGGGATGACCAGCAGATGTGGACCCCCTCAATGTTACCTGGTATGAGCGACCTTCCAGGTAGGAAGCAAACCATTTCCATGCTGCTCCACGGATACCAAGGCTCCTAAGGGTAAACAAGAGAGTCTTGTGGTTGACTGTGTTTTATCATGGTACAGGAATTACCTCAGTGGTGCAGGTGTTGGACTTGTGGTTCTTGTACAGTTCAGTCATTTCTCGTAGGGTGGTGGTAGTAGCTTGGTAGTTAAGGCTTTGGTCTCTGGGTCAAAAGGTCACAAGTTCCAATCCCAACAGTAGCAATCTGCCACTGTGTGCTCGTGCCAGGCCCATAGTCCTCGTTTGTTTGGTTGTAGGTTACACTGGAAAAGGGCCTCTGCCCAATGCCTTAAATAGACATCTAATTGCAGTCTAAATGCTACCGTCGTGAATGGAGAAAAAAGAAAAAGCACCTCTCGTATCTTTTTTTTAGACTCTTGAAGACAAAAGTCCAATAAGCAAACCTGTTGCTCCCTGTCCGGTGGTGGTGTAGCGGTTAATGTCTTGGTCTCTAATGTAAAACTTTCCTGGTTCGATTCTTACCTCTAGTTTCATATTGAACATTAAAAGAAGTTTTTAAAAACAGAACAATAAAAGGCCATTAAAATTGGTTGCTGGTAAATCATGGTATATCAGTGGTGCAGGTGTTGGAGATGTGGTTCTTGTACCTGAGTCACTTCTCATAGACTTCCGGTTACTGAGAGAATGTACAGGAAGGAGAAGTTTTGACCCTCTAACATCATGATCTAAGAGAAAACAGTGGTCTCCTAACTATAGAAAAGCCAAGAGTCCAATAAGCAAAGGCTTGTTTGCCTCTCCTCTGTTGGTGTAATGGTCAGTGAAGTAGTTGCTTCTATCTGACTCACCCGGTTTGATTCCTACCACTAAGCTTTCCTTTAAATTGTTTAAAAATTTTAAAAAAGAACCAAAAAAGGTCATAAAAACCTGGTTCTTGCAGGAGATCCTGTGGCTCAATTGGACTAGCTTTGCCTCTGGATTGAGAGGTTGCCGGTTCAAACCCTGGCCAGGGCTCAAAGTTAAGAGTGTGGAAGGTTCTGGTGACTGTAGTGAGGAAGGTGTCAGGAATGGCTGCGTGGAAGGTTGGATGTGGATGGTTTCGGAGGGTGTATCCTGAAGCAGGGGGTCAATATCTGGGCATCTGCTCCCCCCCCAGTGTCTTGGTTTTGCATATATAGGGTAAAATTCTGCCAAAAACCTATCACCCACACTTTTTCTGAGGCTGTGAAGCAGCAGGTCTTCACAGCCTTTGTTCACAATCAACCATTCCACTGCCCACCACACACTACTTTCCACACAGCTTACCCAGTGTGGGAACAAGCTAGATTCAAACCAGCAACCTCAGAGCTCAGAGACAAGGCTTTTATCACAAAGCCATCAAGTCCCACAACTCGCCTTCTTTTTTTGGGGGGTTTATCCTTCGTTTCATGCTTCAAAACAAGAAATTCAGACCAGACAGAACCACAGAAAGCAGGATTCGAACCCTGAACCCCACCAACAGCAAAATGCCAGTCTTAACCCACTGAACCATCGGGAAGGACCGGCTGCGACGATTGTTTAGAGCAGGTCTATCTTTTCTTTCAAACCATCAACACAAGAATATAATGCTAAAGACAGACGTAGGAAGCAAACCTATATCGTGACTAGCAGGGACAAAGCAGGATTCGACCCTGATTCACAACATTAGCGAGGCACCAGCATTAACCCACTGAACCATCAGGAAGGACAAGCTGGAAAGCTTGTTTAGAGCAGGTCTATCTTTCTTTTTAACCCATCAAAACAAGAATGTGAAGATGTAGGAATCAGGAATTTAACCTACCTCATGAGTAGCAGACAGAAAGCCAGGTTTGAACCCTGACCACCAACATTAGCAAAGTACCAGCCTTAACCCACTAAGCCATCAGAAAAAAACAGGATGGGCAGCTTGATTAGAGCAGGTCTATCTTTCTTTTCAAACCATCAATGCAAGAATTTAACGCTAAAGAAAATGTAGGAAGCGAATACAGATGTAAGTAGCACAAGTTAAACCCACATTGTAAATAGAAAGCAGGATTCAAACCCTGATCCTCACCTTCAAGTCAAGTCAAGTCAAGAGGCTTTTATTGTCATTTCTACTATACACAGTGGTACACAGTACACAGTAAAAACGAGACAACGTTCCTCCGGAACCCTGGTGCTACACTAAACAACAACAAGCTACATAAAGTGCATCGAGTGAAACCTAGTGCAAACAGTGCAGACAAAAAACAATACAGACAGACAGAAAACACAAGAAACGACACAAAACCTGAAATAGTCGAGTGTTAAGTCTAGGACTTCAGCGAGGCACCAGCCTTAACCCACTAAACCATGGAAGAGATCAGACTGGGAACCATGTTTAGATGAGGCACAAGCCTTAAACCACTGAGCGACCACTGCTGAAAAGCATGTGTGCTTTTTGGAGGGTTCATACTTTGTTTCATGCCAGCGCAGTAAGAAAGAAGGAATGTAGGACTGGCTTTGAAACCTTATCACCAGCGTGGACTATATTAAGGACCATGTTCAGGCACAAGCCTTAACCCACTGAGCTACCACAGAAGTGCTTTTTTTTTGGTGGAGTTATCTTTCATTAAAGACCAGGAAATCAAGAAATTAATCCAACACAGAAAGTACAGAATTTAAATGTTTTCAGAG
>JAAIIK010000332.1:6398-24847 GCA_014706435.1 Silurus glanis
TATATATATATATATATATATATATATATATATGGGGGCCCAAACTTCTGTCTTGCATACCCCCCTTAAAACTGTTAATTGCGCCCCTGATTACACGGCTCTTCTTAATGCTGTAGATTAGAACCTTCCATTCACTTGAATGGGCTTCCAAACGTTCGGCGGTCAATTATTTTTGTTTAACAGACCGCTGCTAATAATAATTGACCGCTGCCTGTTTGTCAATACCTATGAATGGTAACAAAAATAATAATTTATAATAATAAGTAAAAAAACTTTTGTAATTGATTTATTCTTTGAATTGCAATGCATTGATTTTAGTGAGGTTAGTACACACTCAGCCATAAATGCAATGGTTCTAATAATTGACAATCTTTTCTTTCGGTGTTTCAGTTTTCGGTTTTGGCCTTGGTTTCCTCATTTTTGGAATTTTCATTTCGGTGCATCCCTAAAATATTATCGTTGGTGTGGCCCTCTGACATAATTCAGGTTTCTCTTGTGGCCCCTTGTAAAAATTAATTGCCCACCCCTGGTTTAGACTGTCTAGGTCTGTTTTTTGTTGTTGTTTGTTTTTTTGAGGTATAATGTAATGTTGTCACGGATAGACGAGGTGTCAGTGGTGGTGCGACGCCCTCGTCGGTGCCTCCTCGGGGCTCGGGAGGTGGAGCGACAGCCTTGTCGGTGCTCGGGGGTGGAGCAACGGCCTCATCAGTGCTCGGGGGTGGAGCGACTGCCTCGTCTGGGGCGGAGCGACGGCCTTGTTGGTTGGGCGATGCCTCCAGTGGGGCTTGTAGACTGGGCGATGTATTCACTGGAGCTTGGAGACTGGGGATTTGGTAGGCTGCAGGGACAGCCAAACTGGAACCGGGGCTCCTGGCAACAATCAGGATAGCTTGAGCATAAGGTACTCTGGCTCCCCCGACGTCTGCTGTCCAGTCCGGGGCCTTCCCAGAGCAGTGGAGGCTGGCCGTTGCAACACCAAACACCTCAGCGAAGTGCCTGGTGAAACTGGAGTATGCACCGATGCTGTCCCGATTGGGGTTCCACATCGTGACACAGAGACTGACGTGCCGCAGGAAGCCGTTGCACGCAGCAGCTTCGCTGGAGTAGGAAGCTGGAAGTGCCATTGGTCTTTAGGAAGCGAGTGGTGCAGCCACGCTAGTGTGCATTGGAGCCGGTGCAAATGCCTCCAGGAGAGCGGCGATGAGTACCTTTGGATCTGAGATGTGAGCCGGTTGGGTATCCATCAAGGTAAGTTTTTTATGGTCCGATCTTCTGTCAACATGACCTTTACTATGTTCTTTCTTCAGATAATGACTTTTGACAATTGATTACCATGACATTTGTCCTAATAAATATTTAATTTGTTTATGTAATCACCAATCTTAAAGTCTATGTTATATGATCAGTCAACAAAAATTATGACTTCCATCACTTACCCCATAATCTTGTTAGGGACAAAAGCACCACAATTTCACTTATCAGTACCCAAAAATCCCAGAATGTTAGGGTTAGCTACTTCTTCATTAGCCTTCCAATGTATGGCATCTTTTTCGCAGTCTTCTTCACCTCTGTTAATGACCTTGGTTATTTCTACCTTTTCATGCTTCAAGCCTGTTTTGCTTCTTCCTTTTTTTTTTGCTTTCCCCTTTCCACATTCACTTTCAATGTAAATTCAACATTCCAAATGTAATTTCAGAGGGGATTATAATTAATCATTTATGAGAGGTTCTTTCAAGAAGCCATATGCTTCATTGCCTTACCAGCAGTCACCTAAATTTTTAAATCTTTTTGGAAACCATAGACTCTGGAAAGGCACCATCAATGCTGAATGGTATATACAGATTTTTTTTTTTAAGGTACACTGCGAGACGGTATACACAAGAGCAACAAATAATTCCATACAATCTCTGTCTTTTTCATGAAAGGCCTTGAGATTTTTAGCAAGACAATGCTAAACTGAACTGCATATTTCATCTGTTACAACAGCATGGCTTTGTTGTAGATAAATCAAGGTGCTGAAGTGGCCTATCTGCAGTCCACACCTTCCACCAAGTTTCACCTAACATTTTGCACATCATGAAAATAAAAACATGACAAAAAGGTCCCATGACTGTTGAGCAGGTTCAATCCTCTATCAGACATGAATGGGACAACATGTCTCTGCCAAAATTCCAGCAACTGCTCAGTCCCCAGATGTATACAGACAAGAGTGGATGCTACACGGTGGTTAACATTCCCAATTTTTCTGAAACGTGTTGCAGCCATCACAATCAAAGTAACATTATTTTTCCATAAAAAAGTTGTACATTTCCTTAGTTTGAACATTTGATAGTAATATGGGTTACATATTACATTTCTCTTCACCCAGTCAAGAATCCAAACTGATTGTAGCCAGGGCCTCTCTGAGGTGAGGATTACAAATCTACCCAGTTCTATTTTGGAGGGTCCAGGATGCAACCAACATAAAAGTTAGGGCCTTTTTAAAAGCTGTAAGCAAAACACTAAATAATTATTTGTCATAGTGATTAGAATTTCAATTTCATGTTATGAACTGCAGCTACTCATATACATACACCTGACCTAAAGACACTATGACATCAGTGTGCAATAAAAAAACTTCTACTCCTGAGGACACTGATGAAGAATTTTCATTTTATTGTTGCATTGAAACCCTGCTGATGTGTGTGGCAGTTTCTCAAATACCTAGATCTGTCCCAAAGACATATCATTACAGAATTTGTTACAGGTCATGTGTGAGAGAGATGATCTTACCTCAGGGTCTCCAGCTTACATTGAGGATTCTCCAGAAAATCAGAGAGACCCTTCACTCCTGAATCTCCTACATTATTAGAGGACAAATTCAGTTCTCTCAGGTGTGAGGGGTTTGAACTTAGTGCCAAAGTAAGAGAAGCACAGCCTTCATCTGAGAGACCACACTTAATCAAACTGTAGAGAGACACAATGACACATTCTTCATTAACAAATTTTTTTTCTCGGTTTAAGATTACTTTAAAGGGGATGCATTTGCAGAATCATTTTATAACTTTAGGTTAGGTTATAACTTAGGTATTTTAAGCATCAAATGAGGAATTAAATTGTGATAAATTATCTGCAGCTAAAGCTGAACAGACTACATCAGACTTGTCTTGTAGAATAGAATGAACTTAAACATAGTCTTTGTAGTGCATTTCCCTAAAAATAAAGATTTATTTTATTGCACAATCAAAAAAGTAAAAGTCTTAAATTATTTCTGAAAATGAATTGTTGGGCTTCCTCAAATATACCAAATAGTGTTGTTTCACTTGTATCAAGAAGCAATAAAATCCCCCATCCACTGAGCAAGAGATTCTATGTAAAATGCAAGAATAGCAAGATTAGCTATAAATCAGTATTTTGCTCCCAGCGTCACAGCCTCTGTGTCAGGGCTTGCCCTTTTTCCCCTGACCTGCACACCATGGTGTCCAGGACCTGGGCGCAGTTTATTCCAATGTTTCGGAGTTTAGGGATTATGGCTATGGTGTCATGTCACGGGTTGAAGAGACGCTAGCATGCTATCTCTCCCAGGGTTTGGCATCTTCCCTAAAACCCCCGACATTATGGGGCTGCTCGGCCGGCACAGCCCCAACCCCAACCCAGCACTTCTTACCGCCAAGTGCAGAGACAGAGTGTCGCAGCACGCTTTCCCACTGTGCAGGATCCCGTGTGGTGCCCTAGGTCAAAGCCCCGTGAGTTGACAAATCTAAGAACTGTCATCTCCAGGAACAGGGCTTTGGCCAAAAAGGTCCTGACCCTACCTGTGGAGGGATGACCGGGGGGAAATGTAGCACCGCTTTTCTCAGTGCCCATTTCCCCCTGGCCCCTTCATGGTTCATTAACCATGCCTCAAAATGTGCATCAGGGCATGGCCAGCTCCACTGAGCTCCCTCCTTCGGTTCTGCCTGGCATCGTTGCGGACAAGGAGGTCTCATTTTACGAGCCGCGTCTGGCCATTGCCCCAGCTCTGGACACACCGGAGGTTAGTCTCAAGAGACTGATTTCATTAAGAGAGAACCTGGCAGCCTTGGAGGGCTTTGCCGGACATGTCCCTGTGGGTCCTGCGTACGTTAGAGCGAGGCTATGCGGTTCAGTTCGGGTCTCGCACGCCCCAGTTCAATGGGCTCTCTCTCACCCTGGTCGCACTCAATTCAATTCAATTCATTTTTATTTGTATAGCGCTTTTAACAATGAACATTGTCTCAAAGCAGCTTTACACAGATAATGTGGTGATTAAAAGTGAATATGTTTTTTATAAGTAAGTTTGTCCATGATGAGAAAGCCGGTGGCGACTGTGGCAAGGAAAAACTCCCCGAGATGGCATAAGGAAGAAACCTTGAGAGGAACCAGACTCAAGAGGGAACCCATCCTCATCTGGGTTCCACCGAATGTCCATTTATAGCAGATATACAATGTTGCGGGGTACAGTGATGATGATCAGAAGCGAAAAGTAGTCTTGAGTCAGTGTAGGAGACTGTTGACATTTGACTACAGTCCAATCTTACTCCGGAATTTCATGGAACCACCCAAGGTGTTAATGAGAAACCATCCCAAGCTGCACAGAGTGGCCTCCAGTTGAAGAGAACACTATCCAGAGGCAGGCCTGGACAAAGTGGGAAGATCCGCGGAGGGGAGAGGGGCAGGAACGGTGGTCACTGGAGCCTCAGGAGCATGTTTAACTCGACAGAGAGAGAGAGAGAGAGAGAGAGAGAGAGAGAGACTCGGACTGGATGCTATAGTGCAACCATGGCCGAGGCTGCATCTTTACGCCTTCCCCCCGTCACGCTGTCTCCGGGTCTTCTTCTGGTAGTCCCGCAGCGGCTGGGCCATCCGACCTAGTGGCCCTCCTCGAGCAGCCTCCATGGGAAATTCCTCCAAGGAGGGATCTCCTTTCTCAATCAGGGGAAGCTGTGGCTGTGGCCCTTGAAGGGGCACAGCTCAGAGGCTCGGGTCTTTCCACTGAGGTGGTAGAGACCATTCTCCAATCCAGAGCTCCCTCCACAAGGGGTTGTATGCCACAAGATGGCGTCTGTTCACTGCATGGTGCTCTCGGCACTAATTGGACCCAGTCCACTGCCCAGTTGGTTCAGTGCTGAAGTTTCTGCAGGAGCAGTTTGCAAAAGGGTTGGCTCCATCCACCATTAAAGTCTACGCATCTGCCGTTTTTGTGTATCACGCCTCCGTGTCCGGGCATTCACTGGGCAGAGACCCACTCCTGATGTGTTTTCTCCAGGCACTCTACGTTCTAGAGTGCCTGGTTGGGACCTGGCTGTAGTGTTGGAGGCTCTATCCGAGCCCCCCTTCGAGCCTTTGGCCGAGACTTTGTGGAGGCACTTGTCCATCAAGACCGCTTTTTGCTGGCCATCTGCTCTCTGAGGAAAGTAGGTGATTTGCAGGCCCTCTCTGTGAGTTTACTCCAGACATGACCAGTGCCTTCCTGCACCCTAAAGTGGGTTATGTCCCCAAGGTGCCCCCGGTCGTCCCATGACCTGTCAGGTTTCATGCATTTAACCCTCCTCCATTCCTGACCCCAGACCAGGAGAGATTGAACCGGCTGTGCCCGGTCTGAGCGCTGAACTGTTATGTCCACCGTACAAATACCTGGAGAAAGTCGGAACAACTGTTCATCTACTACGGCCCTCCGAGGAGAGGCCTTCCTGTTACTGCTCCTGTCTGTTGTGAAAAGCTCTATAAAAATAAACTTGACTTGACTTATAAACAGACGCTCAGCAGGTGGATTATTGATGCTATTGTGTCTTCTTGCGTCTGGTCTTCGTGCTCCATTCGAGGTCAGAGCTCACTCGACCCGGAGTGTGGGAGTCTCTAAGGCTTGGTCCTCTGGAGTGTCCCTCAAAGACCCCTGTGATGCTGCGGGGTGGTCCACCCCGCTCACCTTTGCCAGGTTTTACAACCTTGACCTCTGTGCCACTCCTGGCACCTCTGTCTTTCCACTCAGATGTGCTCATTCACACTAGTCAGGGACTGGTTGGTGTGGTGTTATTGGACTCTCGTTCCCAAAGCGTTCTGACACAGCTCGAGTTCCTGAAAGGGAACATCTCTAGGTTACGTATGTAGAGGCGTTCCCTTTCAGGAAATCGAGCTGCGTCGGAACGTCTTGGGAACGAGAGCCCAACAACACCACACTGACCAGTCCCTGATGAGATGCTGTGTCTCTAGCCACACTTCCTGCGACCGTTCGGCGCTTCCTTGACGGTTACAGAAGCTGAAGCCGTCTTCTCTCCAGGCGCACTTTATATTCCCTGGTCGTGACATCACCTGGCCGGGGACAGCCTGTCTTCAATTTTGACTAATTAGACTCATTATTCAGAGCATGGACAAGGCAGTCGCGTTCCCTTACCGTTCCGACGCAGCGTTTCATTCCTTAAGAGAACTAGGGTTACAGACGTAACAGTATAATAAGGACTGTCCTCAATCCCAGTTCTAAGTGTCATTTACTTCTTATTTTTTGGCATAAATAACGCACACTCTCTCCGTGTAAGATGCTGGGTTTTTTCTAATATATTTGTATTAAATGTTCTTGGAAATGTTTTAATTAATTAAATTCTAAAGACCCAACATGCTTGTTATGCGGAAACGGAGGCGGAAGCCGAAGTAACAGCAAACAAAGTTTTATTATACTCAAAAAGGCAGAGCCAACACAAATACCTGCATTCGCAGGGATAATCCGGTGGTGCACTGGGAAGCGCGACCCACTAAGTCCCGAACTGAAAGGGCAGTCCGAAAGTACAATCCAAATGGAGGAATCCGGGAAAAGGTGAGTAATGTCCCAGGTGCGCCTGGAAAGAGACGCGGTCCACACAAAGAGAGAGAGTCCGAGTCGAACGGTACGTGGCCGAGGAAAAGCATACGCGAACTGGCATAAACGTGCGCACACACATAACCACATGAACTTACAATAACGGACCGCGAGTGTGGGTGAATGAGGGGTTTATATTGGAGCTGGGGATGAGTGAATAGATGGGAGTCAGGTGTGTGTGTTTAGTGCGACGGAGAGAAGCTCCTTGTGGGCGGGGCGCGCACGAGAGAAGGAGCAGGGCATTCCCCGAAGCACCGAGGTTGACAGCCGCCGAAGGGGGCGTGGCAGGGGGATTCCTGACAATGCTATTTATTTATTATTTTAAATATTAAATTCCTATACAGGGCATTTGGTTTCTGTCCCAAGTGTAGTTTGTGTGATACAGCTACTATTTTACATACATCTGACCTATAGACACTGTAAAAAGTAATCAGTGTTCAAAAAGAAATAAAATAAACAACTTCCTCCTCAGAACATTAATGATGAACGTAAAACTAGTTATTAGAGAATGTGTGTTATTGAGGAGCAGGTCATGTGACTTTATTTTATATAATTATTTTACCTCAGTGTCTTCAGTTTACATTGAGAATTCTGCAGTACAGCAGAGAGACCCTTCACTCCTGAGTCTCCTACATTATTCTCAGACAGATCCAGGTCTTTCAGGTGTGAGGGGTTTGAACTCAGAGCTGACATTAGAGCAGCACAGCCTTCATCTGAGACACCACACTTACTCAGCCTGTAGAGAGACACAATGACACACTTCATCAAAATATTTTTATCTCGGTTTAAGACTTGCTTTAAGTCAAGTCAAGTCAAGTCAAGTCAAGTCAAGTTTATTTGTATAGCGCTTTTCACAACAGACATTGTCTCAAAGCAGCTTTACACAAATCAACAGTTAAGGTGAATGGTGTGAATTTGTCCCTGATGAGCAGCCGTGGCGACTGTGGCAAGGAAAAACTCCCTTAGATGTTATGAGGAAGAAACCTTCAGAGGAACCAGACTCAAAAGGGGAACCCATCCTCATTTGGGTGACATCAAGAGTTTGATCATAAATCTTTCAACAATACAGAACACTGGAGAGTGACTTTAAAGGTGATGCAATTGTATAGCTTTATACACTTATACTTACTTCCACATTTCTTTGTTTGCGGTTTGTCAGTAAATATATACTGCTTTGTGTGCATCATTGCAAAGTAAATCATCCAGATTACTGCAGATTACCAAGCAGTTTATATTCCCCAGTTTTTGGGTTTCTTTTCTTTTTTTTTTATTTCTCATATTTGCCTAGATCACTGTTGTGTGATAAATGTGTGACCTTTGCCTGTTTCTTGTTCATGCTTTTCACCTGCCATTTTGAATCTGTTTGCCTTATTATTAACTAAAATATTTTTAGTCTGCACTTTTCTCAGATGAAGAGTAGGTCATGTGACTCTCTGAAATCTTACCTCAGTGTTTCCAGTTTACAGTGAGGATTCTCCACTACAGCAGAGAGACACTTCATTCCTGAGTCTCCTACATTGTTAGAGAACAGATCCAGTTCTCTCAGGTGTGATGGGTTTGCTTTCAGAGCTGAAATCAGAGCAGCACAGCCTTCATCTGAAAAACCACAATTATATAACCTGTAGAGAAACACAGTGACAAACACTTCATCAGCTGATTATAATCTTGGTTTAAGACATACTTTACAGATGTTTGAATGGAAAGGACTGCAAAGCACATGCTTATTAGTAAGTCTAATGATATTAGTTAGTGAAATGATAATAATGAGTGTTATATTTAGTTTGTCTCCTCTGTTGTATGTGATATTTAGAGATCAATAGCTGAAGCTGAACAAAGAACAGCAGACTACCATGAATCTTTAATCACAGAAAGAGAGAGAAAGTGAGAAAGAGAGAGAGAGAGAAAGAGAGAGAATGAGTCTCTATTAAGCTAATAGGGTAGAATAGCCTATATAATGCTTATATGCATTCACATACCAAATAAAATGTAATATTTTTAGAGAATCAAGAAACTAAAATTCTGCATAATGGTGAAAAACATACACTATCAAAAACGATAATGGCAGGGATAAAGCCTTAATTTTGAGCAGAATTAACAGTGATATTACATTGGTTAAATGTTGAAACGATTGAAAATGAAAAGTTGCTTATCCACACTGAAATTAATGAAAACAGTTACATCCCTGTTTTGCACATGACCAAAACGAAAGTTTTGGTCATGACCTGTGTAATTGCTGCCTTATGATTATTTACTTTCCAGATCATTGAAATGTCACGGCAATGTCCACACTAATGTGTTTTCATTTGAAAACGCACCTTTTTCTCTCTGTTTTGGCCTTCCATTCACACTATTACAGCGTTGTCAGTCAACAAAAACTTAGCTTTTTAAAAATGCTTTCCAAGGTGGATAAATTTCAAAACAAAGAGCTGGAAAGTAAATAAATGACAGGCAAAAATGACACAAATCGAAACTTCTTACGATTTGTTCATGCGCCGTATAGGAACGTAAACATTTTCAGATGTTCCATTGTAGATGAGCAAATTTGGGATACGATTGAAAACGAAAGTGTGGACACGGAGCGGTATTGAACAAAAACACTGTTTTCAAATGTATCTAGATTAGTGTAGACGTAGCCTGAAAATGCAGTCTCAGTGTGGACAGAAGTCCAAATGGAATGAAAAACATGCCTTTTTAAACGAAAACATAGTGTGGACATGGTCTTAGTGATAAGCAGGTCATGTGACTCTCAGAGAGATGATCTTACCTCAGTGTCTCCAGTTTACAGTGAGGATTCTCCAGTACAGCAGAGAGACACTTCACTCCTGAGTCTCCTACTTTATTCTGAGACAGTTCCAGTTCTCTAAGGTGTGAGGGGTTTGATCTCAGAGCTAACGTCAGAGCAGCACAGCCTTCATCTGAGACACCACACTCACGCAACCTGTAGCGAGACGCAATGACACGCACAAACAAATTTTAATCTTAGTTTAAAACTTACTTTAATGAAATCCATGGGGGATGCCTTTTTTTCTAATATAGTTGTATTAAATGTTCTTGGAAATGTTTTAATTAATTACATTCTAAAGACCCTACATGCTATTTATTTATTATTTAAAAAAAATTCAATTCCCAAAGGGGGCATTTAGTTTCTGTCCAAGTGTAGTTTGTGTGATACAGCAACTATTTTACATACATCTGACCTATAGACTCTGTTAAAAATAATGTGTTCACGTTCAAATTCTAATTTTAAAAAGTGATCTAAAAGAAATAAAATAAACAACTTCCTCCTCATAACATTGATGATGAACGTAAAACTAGTTATGAAAGAATGTGTTACTTAGGAGAAGGTCATATGACGCTCAGAAATCTTTTTTTTTTTACCTCAGTTTCTTTATTTTACTGCGAGTATTCTCCAGTACAACAGAGAGAAACTTTACTCCTGAGTCTCCTACTTTATTCTGAGACAGATCCAGTTGTCTCAGGTGTGAGGGGTTTGAACTCAGAGCTGAAGTCAGAGCAGTACAGCCTTCATCTGAGACACCACAATTACACAACCTGTAGAGAGACAAAATGACACAAAGAAACTTACAACTTACTTTAATAAAAATGTGTTTGTATAATTATTTTATTTCACAAAATGACACCCTCATCGTATTAGAGAATGTGTGTTATTGAGGATCACGTCATGTGACTCTCAGAAAAATTATCTAACCTCAGTGTCTTCAGTTTACATTGAGAATTCTGCAGTACAGCAGAGAGACCCTTCACTCCTGAGTCTCCTACTTTATTCTCAGACAGATCCAGTTCTCTCAGGTGTGAGATGTTTAAACTCAGAGCTGACATCAAAGCAGCACAGCCTTCATCTGAGACACCACACTTACTCAACCTGTAGAGAGACACAATGACACACTTCATCAGCAGATTTTTTTATCTCGGTTTAAGACTTGCTTTAAAGGTGATGCAGTTGTATAGCTTTATAGTGCTAATACTTACTTCCACATTTCTTTGTTTGTCAGTAAATATATACTGTTTTGTGTGCATCATTGCAAAGTAAATTATTCAGTTTACTGCAGATTACCAAGCAGTTTATATTCCCCAGTTTTTGGGTTTCTTTTCTTTTTTTTTTATTTCTCATATTTGCCTAGATCACTGTTGTGTGATAAATGTGTGACCTTTGCCTGTTTCTTGTTCATGCTTTTCACCTGCCATTTTGAATCTGTTTGCCTTATTATTAACTAAAATATTTTTAGTCTGCACTTTTTTTCAGCTTTCGCTATTATACATTCAGTGTATTACATAAAATATCTCACCTAGAACATGGATGACTGTTAGGCTGGAAGAACAGGCAGAAGCCGAAGTTCGACAGAACGGAGGTGCTTTAATGAAATTAGGGAAAGTAGAGAAACCAAACCAGCTGTAAACACAGGAACACAGATATACTCCAACAAAGAGTAGTTCATGAGATAAATCCACAGAGTAGGTCACAGAGTAGCAAATCCACAAGGTAAATCCACAACGAGATAAGTCCATAGGAATGGTAGTCATTAAGGTCCTGAGATGTTCACCAGACCAAACGGTAGAACGGACGGGGAGTGCTTAGAAGTGTGTGCTTATTTCCATACCTTGAGGCTCTCCTGGAACCAATAGTCCACTGACGGTACGTGGGAAGGCTCATCGGACCTGGTGGCAGTACGTACCCAAGTACCGGCCCAGCTCCTGGATATTGTGCTCGGTCTGAGGATGGTAGCCGGAGGATAGGTTACCAGTAGACTCCCAGTAGGTGAAAGAACGCCCTCCACACACGTGAGGTGAACTGGGAGCCGCGGTCTGATACTATCTCCTCCTGGAGGCTGAAGATGCGAAACACATGTTGGAAGAGCGTTTCTGCCATCTCCAGGGCGGTAGGGAGGCCTCGAAGTGGGATAAACCAAGAGTCTTTGGAGAACTGGTCCACTGACACAAGCACACAGGTGTTTCCTTCCGATCGGGGTAAATCCGTGACGAAGTCAACGCCAATGTGGGACCAGGGTTGTCGTGGAATGGGTAAGGGGGCCAGCTTGCCCACAGGCAGGTGTCAAGGGGTCTTTGCCATGGCGCAGACGCTGCACCCGCGAACGAAGTTGGTGATCTCAGCGGCCATGCCCGGCCACCAGTATCGAGTTCGTGCTAAGCGGAGGGTTTGTTGTCTGCCTGGGTGTCCTGAACCGGGGACCTTATGCACCACCTTTAACAGGTTAGGACGACACTTGGGAGGAACGAAGATTCAACCTTCTGGACTCCTCATCCAGATCCCAGACAATAGGGCAGATGATTAGCTGGGGTGGCAAGATGAGTACGGGGTCGGTAGGCTCCTCGGGGCCGTATATGCGTGATAAGGCGTCTGCCTTACCGTTCTTCGAACCCGGCCGATAAGTGATATGAAAGTGGAAGTGGGTGAAGAAGAGGGCCCACCTCGCCTGCCGGGGATTCAGTCTCTTGGCTTCGCAGAAATACTGGAGGTTCTTGTGGTTGGTAATGACGGTGAATGGGTGCGTAGCCCCCTTCAGCCAATGTCTCCACTCCTCCAGTGCCAGTTTGATGGCAAGAAGCTCCCGATTGCCGATGTCATAGTTCTGCTCCGCCGAGGATAACTTATTTGAGAAGTAGGCGCAGGGGTGGAGCCGGGGCGGATTCCCCGACAGCTGAAAAAGGGTAGCCCCTACGCCTGTAGAAGAAGCGTCCACCTCCACCAAGAACGGGACCTGGGGAGCGAAGTGAGTGGAGCGGAGACTTGGCTAAATCCACGAATGAACCAGCGGTAGAAATTGGCGAACCCCAAGAATCTCTGCAGCTCCTTTATCGAAGTAGGGACTGGCCAATCCCTCACTGCCGCCACCTTCCTCTCGTCCATCCGGATGCCGGCTATACTGATGTTGTATTCTAGGAACTGCACCTCCGAGCGGTGAGACTCACATTTGGGGAGATTGAGGTAGAGCTGGTGCTCCCGGAACAGCTCTAGTACTTGGGTTACATGATTATGATGTTCACACGGCATCCGGGAATAGATCAGAATGTCATCTATGTAGACAATCACAAACTGGTGGAGGAAGGGGTGAAATATCTCATTCATAAAATGTTGGAAGACTGCATGAGAGATTGACAGGACATACGGCATAACCCGGTACTCGTAATGGCCAGAGGGAATGATGAACGCGGTCTTCCACTCGTCCCCCTGGCGTATGCGCACCAAGTTGTATGCACTCCGCAGGTCGAGCTTCGTGAAGATGCGGGATTCCCGTAACTCTTTCAGGGCGGCAGGAACCAGAGGGAGAGGATACGGTAGTGGAGAAATTTGTGCGTTCAAGCATTGGTAGTCAATGCAGGGCCGTAGTCCCCCATCCTTCAGGCTTTGGGATATGCAGATTGATCTCTGTACGAATGCCCCCAATCCCAGGGTGTCATCGTACGTTGCCATTGCCAGTTGAAACTCCTGATTCAAACCTTTTTGGTAAGTTCCAAGCAGCGCTGCCTCGTTCCAGCCGCTAGGGGCCGCCAGCATGCGGAACACGGAGGCTGTAATCCGCGACACTGTCCACCCCCTGGCGGAGTTCGAGGAGTTGGTCGGCCGTGGAAGTTACACCGGTGCTCGTGCAGAAGACTTCCATGAAGTGAGTCGTGAATGCGGCGAATGACGCAACAATTGCCGGGCTCTCCGCGCTCCAGAGCGCTCTTGCCCAAGCCAAAGCTAGTCCGGCGAGCAGCTAGATCAAAAACGCGACCCGGGTTTGCTCAGAGGGAAATCGTTGGGGTTGCATCTCAATATAGAGAGAAACCTAAAGCAGGAAGCCGCGGCACTCGGCCACGATTTTGGAAAAATCGGCCGTAAGAGCCATCAGGCTGCTGAGCGGTGGTGAAGCTCGGCTGGAGGCGGCCGATGCGAAAGCCTCCCGGAGAGCCTCGGTGAGCTCCCTCATGGGATCATCAGATTCCTCGGGCTGGGAATCCATTGTAAGCTAACGCTTTTTTAGTTTCCTCTTCCCCCGGTCTGTATCGGTCCGTTCGACCCCCTCGTTTAATGGTGATGTTAACCAGCCCATAGAGCTAATACTCTCTTTAACGTTTCTGTGTTTCAAGTACCAAGTGCATCTTTGTTTTTATCCATGTTAAGGCACCACTATTGTCCTGTTATTGATCCTCATGTTCACATTGACTTTCTTTCACAGGTGATTTCACTTCTGAATGTTGATTATTTATTTTGTATATATACCCTGTTGTGTGCATTTTTTCTTCACAAAATAACTCATCCAGTTCACTGCCAATAACCGAGCCATTGAGGTGAGATTTTTTTTTTACCAGATCACACTGAGTCAAGACCTACTGAAGAGTAGTTCATGTGACTCTCAGAAATCTTACCTCAGTGTTTCCAGTTTACAGTGAGGATTCTCCATTACAGCAGAGAGACACTTTACTCCTGAGTCTCCTACATTATTATCAGACAGATTCAGTTGTCTCAGGTGTGAGGGGTTTGATCCCAGAGCCGAAGTCAGAGCAGTACAGCCTTCAACTGAGACACCACACTCACGCAACCTGTAGAAAGACACAATGACACAAACAGATTTTAATCTTAGTTTAAAACTTACTGTAATGAAAATGTGTTTGTATAATTATTTTATTGGACAAAATGACATGGAGATATGTCACCTATTTATTGTAATTAACAATGTAATTAAAAATAAACGCATTTAGAGTTCCCTTTCAGGAACTTGGGCTGCGTCGAAACGCTTTGGGAATGCGCCTAAATGTTCACGCTCTGAAATAATGTGTGTAATCAGTCATAAATTGGACGCTGGCCGTCCATGGCGCGGTGAAGTCACAACCAGGAAGTATAAAACGCACATGGAGAGAAGCCAGCGCCTGCTTCTGTAAAGGAGAAGAGCTGCAGGGATGCTGGAAAATTATCTAACCTCAGTGTCTCCAGTTTACAGTGAGGATTTTCCAGAACAGCAGAGAGACACTTCAATCCTGAGTCTCCTACATTATTCTGAGACAGATCCAGTTCTCTCAGGTGTGAGGGGTTTAAACTCAGAGCTGATGTCAGAGCAGCACAGCCTTCAAATGAAACACCACATTTACACAACCTGTAGAAAGAAACAACACACACTTCATCAAGAGAAAAATAATCTTTTTTTTTGGTAAATGATGTATCTGTCATGTTGAACCGTTTTAAATTCCCTTTATTTTGTTCATTGGCACATGTTATTTATGTAATGTCTTTATCCCATCCCGTCATTGGTTTCCTGTGTTCATGTGTCTTTTTATTCACAGCTGTTCTAATTTCAGTGTTTAAACAGTTTGTACACACACACACACACACACACACACACACACGCAAACACACAAAAATTTTTCAACTAAAAATGAACTTAATCAGCCACAGAAAAACATTTTCTGAACACTACATTTCAGCTTTGCCACAAAAGGACCAGCTGACATAAAAAGATTTAGTGAGGGTGATGACGAGGACAAGGCTGGAGGTCCGTGTCAAGCTGATTGAGTTATAATAACAGACTGGAAACTTTAAAAGGAAAGTGGTGCTTGAAATCATTGTTCTTCCTTTGTTAACTATAGTGACATGCAAGGAAACATGTGCAGTGATCATTGCTGGTGGGATTTACAGGCAGGGAAATTGTTGCTATTAAGATTGCACATCAACTATTTATTGAATCATCAAGAACTTGGAAAAGAGAGGTTGAATTGTTGCGAAGAAGAATTCAGGCACCCAAGGAAGTCCAGCAAGCACCAGGACTGTCTCCTAAAGTTGATTCAACTTTAGGATACTGTGGGATCGGGGCACCACCAGTGCAGAGCCTGCTCAGGAATGACAGCAGGTAGTGTGAATGCATCTGCACGCATAATGAGGTGAAGACTTTTGATGGATGGCCTGGTGTCAAGAAGGGAAGCAAATAAGCCACGTTTCCCCAGGAAAAACTTGAGGGACCGACTGCTGTTCTGCAAAAGGTATAGGGATTGGACTGCTGATGACTGGGGTAAAGTCATTTTCTCTGATGAATCCCCTTTTCAGTTGTTTAGAACATCAGGAAAAAAACTTGTTGGAGAAGAAAAGGTGAGCACTACCATCAGTCCTGTGCCATGCCAACAGTAAAGCATCCTGAGATCATTTATGTGTGAGATTGCTTCTTAGCAAAGGGAGTGGGCTCACTCACAATTTTGCCTAAGAACACAGACATGAATAAATAACGGTACAAAAACATCCTCCGAAAGCAACTTCTCCCAACCATCCAAGAACAGTTTGGTGGTGAGTAATGCCTTTTCATGCATGATGGAGCAATTTCCCATAAGGCAAAAGTGGTAACTAAGTGGCTCGAGCAACAAAACATCAAAATTGAAGCCATGGCTAGGAAACTCCCCAGACCTTAATCCCATTGAGAGGTTGTGGTTAATCCTTAAGAGGTGGGTGGACAAAAAAAAAAAAACACAAATTCTGACAAACTCCAAGAATCAATTATGCAAGAATGGGTTGCCATCAGTCAGGATGAAGCCCAAAAGTTGATTGACCTTATGCTTTGTAATGTTTGTAATTATACTGTAGAATACCATAGTAACATCTGACAAAAGATCTAAAAACACTGAAGCAGCAGACTTCTGGCCACACTGATGTCATAACATAACATAACGATCAGGCATAACATTATGACCTTATAACCTAAAGACAGGTGAATTGTAAAATACTGATTATCTTTTAATCATGGCACCAGTTAGTGAGTGTAAGTGTTCAGCAGCAAATGAACAGTTTGTCCTCGAACTTGATGTGGAAAATTAGGCGTGTAAGGATTTGACCAAGTTTGACAAGGGCCTAATCATAATGGCTTGACAACTGAGTCAGAGCATCTCCAAAACTGCAGCCCTTGTGGGTTGTTCCTGGTCTGCAGTGGTCAGTATCTATCAAAAGTGGTCTAAAGAAGGAACAGTGGTTACATGGTCATGGGCTGCCGAGGCACACTGATGCATGTGGGGAGTGAAGGCTGTCACGCGTGGTCAGATCTAACAGACAAGCTCCTGTAGCTCGAATTGCTGAAGAAGTTAATGCTGTAATTGTTTTCACAGCAAAAGGGGGACCAACATAATATTAGGCAGGTCGTCATAATGTTATGCCTGGTCAGTGTATATATACAAACAGACAAACACACAAACACACACTCACACATCAGTGAGACAGAGACAGAATCAGTCTGCCATGAACTCACGGGACACGGTGCACGACACAAGGCCAGAATATTCTGTCAGAGAATCTCGGGAGGATGCAAGGCCAGATTATACTGTCAGGAAGCGTGGGTGACTAGGTGGGTGGATGGGAGGACCCAAATGCAGGATGCCACAAGAGTAAGGTGAAAAACAGGCTTTAATAAGGCAACATACTGAGTAATGGGGCAAAGCAAAACAAAGTCCAACAAACAGTCCAGAGTCGAAAACACAGGCAAACAGGGCGATGCAGGAAAAGACAAAACCAAAATCGAAAACAGTCCAAAAAATCCAATAGTCAGCAAACTGAGCAAAAAGGGCAGAGCAAAACACAAACCAAACACAGTCCAGAGGTCAAAACCAAAACAGAGCAGAACAGGGGAGGAGGAACAGGAACAGAAACAGGTACAGATACAGATATGTATGAGAATCCATACAAAAAAAAAAAAAAAAAAAAAAAAAAATAAATAAATATATATATATATATATATATATATATATATATATATATATGTATATTGTTTAATTGCCACTCATTCGCACTGTCACATCAATTATAATATCATGTCACAGTGTGGGGTCAATAAACATTGTCAGGACTCTGAGTGTGTGCCCACGACCCAGAGATGTTCCTTCACTTATACACTCAGAAAGAAGAAGAACCTCAGCCTTCAGGGTTTCCAGTGGGAGACAAGACCTGGAGTGATGTCACGTCAGTAAGGAAAGCTGATCCCAAATAAAAATTATGAATGCCAAATAAAGGTCTAAACGATCAGGAGGGGAAACGTGCAAAGGATCATCATAAGGTCATCTTAGTATGAGGACAGTTTAGGCCAGGGGTGGGCAATTAATTATTACAAGGGGCCACAAGAGAAACCTGAATTATGTCAGAGGGCCACACCAACGATAATATTTTAGGGATGCACCGAAATGAAAATTCCAAAAATGAGGAAACCAAGGCCAAAACCGAAAACTGAAACACCGAAAGAAAAGATTGTCAATTATTAGAACCATTGCATTTATGGCTGAGTGTGTACTAACCTCACTAAAATCAATGCATTGCAATTCAAAGAATAAATCAATTACAAAAGTTTTTTTACTTATTATTATAAATTATTATTTTTGTTACCATTCATAGGTATTGACAAACAGGCAGCGGTCAATTATTATTAGCAGCGGTCTGTTAAACAAAAATAATTGACCGCCGAACGTTTGGAAGCCCATTCAAGTGAATGAAAGGTTCTAATCTACAGCATTAAGAAGAGCCGTGTAATCAGGGGCGCAATTAACAGTTTTAAGGGGGGTATGCAAGACAGAAGTTTGGGCCCCCATATATATATATATATATATATATATATATATA
>JAAIIK010000332.1:24947-60955 GCA_014706435.1 Silurus glanis
TATATATATATATATATATATATATATATATATATATATATATGTATGTTATATTATTATTAATAAAGTTAATATAGTTTAATTTTATTTACAGGGAATTCATTTTATTTCACCAGTGTTATTATTTAAAATGTGTGTATGTACGATTAAAAAAAAAAAAACTAATTGGAAAAATTTTAATTGATGATTGTGGGGCCCCCTAGCGTTCTCTTGGGTCCATATGCCTGGCATACTCTGCACCCCCCCTAACGGCGCCCCTGCGTGTAATAAATATATTATAATAATTATTATTTTCGGGATCCACAGGGAATGTTTTAAAGATCAACCCGTCGATCCACTGGCGACCACTGATCTGAGGCAATGAATTCCATAATTTTTTGTTATGCTTTTTGCCTTGGCACCATCACTGGAAAACTTTCCTGCCTTTTCAAATACGTTCGCTACAGACGGAGTGCGCATGCTCGGATTGACTTTACTTTTCTGCGCCGCGTTCTTCTCATATTTAGAATGGCAATCGGGATGTTTGGATTTCAGGTGATAAATTAAACCCGACTTGGAGAAACTCTTTGCAGATACACCCCCTCTTGAAATTTCAGCATTGCATGTTTTGCAAATCGCTCTCAGCACACCGCAGACATGTTGCTCTTATCCAGATAACCGTGTGCTGGCTGTGCTTTTTTATTGCGTCATTACAATTGTGTTTCTGCCGTGTTGTCTCGGTGATTAAGGTATTTTCGTCCGAAAATGTTCGGTGGCCGATTTTTCGGTGCATCCCTGTAATTTATGATTGGCCTCACGCGGGCCGGACAGGGACGTACAAAGGGCTGGATGTGGCCCGCGGGCCGTTGTTTGCCCAGGTCTAGGTTTAGGCTAATGTATATAATAAAATATCCAAATAACTGAATATCACTTATGCTATGTTGCTTGCTATGCTTTTACACACAGGGGACACAGATCTTTTTCAGTTTAACTAGCTTACATAAAATTATAATTTATAGCTTGTAGTTTATCATAATGCGTGTATCTTGCAATTTAACAATTACACACTAACTAGTTAGATTGTAGTTAATCAAGCCCTTATTAATTTCTTAACGTTAATAATTTAAATTAACCAATCAATAAGTGCTAGTTTAACTACAAACTCTCTGCCTTGCTGTTATAAGTATCAAACAGGCAGTTGCTGGTCAGATTTGCTACAATTATGTAATTTATTTAATTAATTAATCAATTGATTACATTGTAATTGATGTAAATAGATGTAATTAATTTAACTGTAATACATGAAATTGATTTAATAGATGTAATAATTAATTAAATGATTTTTTATAATAGATGTAATTGATAAAAAAAAATCTTCTCAACAGAGTTTTAGCCTGATGGTATCTTAAGTTTGTAAAGTACAGTTTTGTACATCGCTCTGGATAAGGGTGTCTGTGTTAAATGTGTTAAATGTAACTGATGACTTTGCATTGAAGAAAGCAAGAAAAGGGAAATTAATTTACAGTGAAATTTTTATTTGATTTGATTGCTGTGTAAAGTGCAAATTTATTTGTGGTGTTCCTAATTTCTCATTATCAACACCCTGGGCTTCCATGAAATTACGGAGTAATAATGGGAGCCTTGGAGGATGTATTTGGACTGTAGTTAATGTCAACAGTCTGCTACACTGACTCAGGACTACAGTTTGCTTCTGATCACATCGTTTATCTGTAATAAATAGACATTTGTGAAACCGCCCTGCTCGGTGCGTATCGTCAGGGGCTAAACTAGAACATCAAGCATGCTATGGCAAAATATGATGACGTGCTGGACCTAGAAGCATTTATCCAGCGAGCTGAATGCGTCTTTCATGAGGTTGAACCACCACTACTCCGAACCGTCCCTTCCATCCCAGAACCGGAACCCATGTAGATCGGTACCCAACGGCTATCGAAAAGGAAGAGAGAATGCTGCCTTGCGGCTGGAGCATGCCTATATTGTGGTAATCCAAGTCAGTGTATTTACCAGTGCCCTGTCAGACCCCCACGTCCGTTAGTGAGTACCGTCAATCTCACCTCAGAGATAACCCAACTTTCAAAATTGCCAGTCAAGATCCTCACCCCTACGTTGTCACTTCTTGCTTTGGCCCTTGTAGACTCGGGCTCCTCGGGAAATTTTATCTCCCAAAAATACCTAGAGCGCCTCCAGCTGGCCTGTGAGAGAGGGGCTCAGGAGCTTGCCATATAGTCATTCCGGGGGAGGCCTTTAGGACATAGCTGGGTGAGATACTGCACTCCTGTGATCACCCTACAAGTGGGATTGTTCCACCAAGAGGAAATACAGTTTCTGGTCTAAATACACTCCACCGCCAGCATCATTCCTGGGCGTCCCTGGCTCTCACAACACTCCCCTTTTTTCCTAGAGCCCATGTGATATAATCAAGTGGAGCCAACAATGCTGGAACCACTGTCTGCTCAACCTACCCCAACTATGACCGGTCCTAATTTTCCTAACCTCTATGCAAATCGAAAGTCCAGAGACCCACAAAGAAGTAGAGGTTCCCCCTGAGTATTGGTCTTTCCAGGATCTGTTTAGTTTTGCCCCCCTCATCGCCCATGGGATTGTGCAATCGACTCAATAACAGGTGCAAAATTGCTGAAACGTCAAATCTATGTGCTGTCCATCCCAGAGCATGTGGCAATGGAGGCCTATATTCTGGAAGCCTTACAACAGGGCTTCATCACCGCATCCTTTTCTCCAGAAGCTTCCAGCTTTTTCTTTGAGGAGAAGAAGGACAGCAGTCACCAGCCGTGTATTGATTAACGCACTCGAAACTTCCAAATTGTACAACTTTCTTACCCACTCCCTCCGGTCACGGCCAAACTAGAAGACCTCCGTGGAGCCCCAGTATTCACCAAACTAGATCTACAGAGTGCATGCAATCTAGTGCGCATATGCAGGGGTTGATGAATGGAAGACGGCCTTCATCACCCCTTTGGGGCACTACGAATACCAGGTCATGCCATATGGACTCTCCATTTCTCCAGTGGTTTTCCAGACATTTATAAATGAAGTGTTCAGGCAGTTCCTCCATTGGTTCATCAACATATACATCGATGACATCCTGATATACTCTTGAAGTCTGACTGAACATCAGTGTCATGTCACCCGAGTCTTGGAACGATTATGGGAACGCCACCTCTACCTGAAGCTGGAGAAATGTGAGTTTGATCAGTCCTGTGTACAGTTCCTGGGGTACGTTCTCAGTCCATCAGTGGTACAAATGGACCAGAAGAAGGTCAAGGCGGTCCTAGATTGGCCTTGTCCAGGCTCCACGAAAGAACTCCAATGATTCCTAGGTTCATTCACAATTTTATTTTGGTCACTGCCCCACTCACCACACTCCTGAAGAGTAAGGCCAATACGGGTAATACTCCACACCTCCAACGCCTTCTACTCCAAGAAACTCTCTCCCGACAAACAAAACTATGATATCGGTAATCAAAAACTCTTGCCGATCAAACTGGCTCTGGAAGAATGGCGGCACTGGTTGGAGGGGGCAACGCATACATTTACCGTTATCACCGATCACAAGAACCTCCAATACCTCCGGGAAGCAAAACGCCTTAACCCCCATCAGGCCAGATGGGCATTATTCTTTACGTGTTTTCACTATATGATCAAGAATGGTAAAGCGGATGCCCTCTCAAGAATCTAAGCTCCTGACGACCCCACGGACCCAAAACTGATCATTACACACAATCTCATCCTCAGTCCCATAGTGTGGAACATCAGGCCACCCGGGCAGGAGGCAGACCCTCCTTATAATCTGATCTTGCTACTGGTGGCCCAGTATGATCAGAGACATTACCAGGTACACCCAAGGCTGCTCAGTCTGTGCCATTTCAAAGACAACTTGGCACTTACCAGTGGGAAAACTGGTTCCCCTACTGGTCCCACAACGATTTTGGTCCCATTTGGGAATCAATTTCATCACTGATCTGCCTAACTCTGATGGTAACACCTGTATCCTGGTAGCCGTAGATCGATTCTTTAAAGCCTGCAGATTGGTTTCCCTCTGAGGTCTGCCTACAGCCCTAGAAACAGCTAGGTTACTATTCCAACACTTGTTTGTAATTATGGCCTCCCGGGGTCCTCAGTTTACTTCACACATTTGGAAGGCATCACAGTTAACTTATCGTCTGTTTACCATCCACAGACTAATTCAGCTGGATGGGCTAGACACATTTCGTGCCGACAAAAATGCAGCTATGTGTGGTAAGACTCGCGGCGGCGGTCTGTGTGTTTACATTAACACGGAATAGTGTAAGAACTCTGTACTTGTTTCCACCTACGGCTCATCACTGTTGGAGTTTATTGTTGTGAGATGTAGACCTTTTTATTTACCCCGGGAATTTACCACCGCTATTGTGCTTGGAGTGTACATACCACCTAGCGCTAATGCTAAGGAAGCGCTCAGTGTACTCTATGGGACCTTTAGCGAACTACAAAACACACACCCTGACTGACTGTTTATTGTCCCCGGAGATTTCAACCATGCAAATCTCAGGACGGTGCTTCCTAAATTTCATCAGAATGTGGACTTTGCAACCAGAGGAGAAAACATGCTGGATGTTGTTTATACAAACATCCGGGGATCTTACCAGGCGAAGCCCCACCCCCACCTCGGGTACTCAGACCAAATCTCTGTTATGCTGATCCCAGCATACAGACCACTCAGCAGGCGTTCAAGACCAGCTCGAAAGCAGGTGAGAACCTGGCCAGCAGGATCCATGTCTGCTCTCCAGGACTGCTTTGAATGCACTGACTGGAACATGTTCAGGTAAGCTGCAACCAACGGCGATTTCATCAACTTGGAGGAGTACACATCAACAGTGACCAGCTACACTGGCAAGTGCATTGATGACGTGACCATCTCCAAGACCATCACTACACGCCCCAACCAGATGCGCTGAACGACTTCTACGCCCGGTTCGAGGTGCAGAACAACATGGTGGCGAGGAAGACGATCCCTCCTCCCAGTGACCAGGTGCTCTGTCTAACCACAGCTGAAGTGAGGAAAACTCTATGCAGAGTTAACCCACGGAAGTCTGCTGGACCAGACAACATTCCTGGCAGAGTGCTCAGGGAATGTGCACAACAGCTAGCGGATGTCTTCACTGACATCTTCAACATCTCCTTGTCTTGTGTTGTCTTTGCACTGTTTGCACCAGGTTGCACACATGCACTTTATGTGGCGAGGACACTTACTAGTCTTTGGCCCTGTGGTCTCTGTGATTATTGTTGTATGTAGCATCAGGGTTCTGTAGGAACATTGTTTCATTTCACTGAGTACTGCATTAGCTATATATGGTTGAAATGACAATAAAAGCTTCTTGACTTGACTTCTTGACTTGACTAATGGCCAGACAGAGCGGAAAATACAAGAACTTGGAAGCTACCTCTGATCGTACTGCCACCAGGATCAGAACAGCTGGAACAGGTTCCTCCCAAGGGCCGAGTATGCACAAACTCCCTAAGCCAAGAAATCACCTGCTTGACTCCATTCCAGTGCGTACTTGGCTTCCAACCTCCACTGTTCCCCTGGATGGAGAAACCTTCCAATGTCCCCACAGTGGATCACTGGTTCAGAGAGAGCGAGAGAGTCTGGGTGTCAGCGCATACCCAGCTACATAGATCGCTTAGGACCACGAAAAAGTTTGCAGATCCTCTGAGATCTGAGGCTCCAAGGTATGTTTGTCGACTCAAGATCTACGCCACCGACTGCACTGCAGGAAGCTCAGCCCTTGTTACATCAGGCCGTTCACTATACTGAGGCGTATTTACGACGTGTCATATCAGCTTGACCTCCATCCCAGGTACCGCATCCACCCTACATTCTATGTGTCGCTCCTAAAGCCCTTTTCTCCCTCTGCCACAGATTACCCAGGAACTACAAACGATCCGCCTCCCCCTGAGGTGCTGGAAGAACCCTCCGTATACTACGTCCAAGAGATTCTGGACTCATGACGTCTGGGCCCCACGCTTGAATACCTCATCAAATTGGAGAGGTATTGTCCAAAGGAACACTCCTGGGTCCCCAGACAGTCGTGGGCATCCCCGGCACTGTGTAAGGGTGTCAAGAGCCACCCCTGGATAAGGGGGCAATGTCAGAGAACCACCAGCCATTCCCCCCTTAAACTCTCAACACTCTCGCTCAGCCTCTCCCTCCTATTAAACACCTGCACCTGTTTTCCCAAAATCGGTGCCCTTTAAAAGAGCTCTCTCTCTCCCTTCACTCTGATCTACCGTACACTTACCCTGGATCATCTGGACTCCTTACAGATCCCGTGCTTCCTAGTGATCCTGTACTACTCATTACGCTCGCTCCAGTTAATTTCCTGCATTCTAGTTTCTGAGTTTCCTTTGTTTGTCTCTTAAAAGATCAATAAAACAACATCTTGTTTTACTCCCAGTTTCCGCCATTTAGTGTTCCATGACAGTGAAACATGTCTCTTTTATACACATAATTAGTTGATATTATTAGTACTTTCCTAATGGGACAGGACTCATTTGGGTCTGTCGGGGTCAGAATTCTTGCTGGTTGGTATTGGATCAAATACTTATTTTACTCAATGGAATACAAATTAATAAACCTATCTTTAATGTTCTTTTTCTGTTATTTTTTTTAATAGTTTGTTTCTCCCTGTTAAAATAAACCTACCCCCACTGTATACAATATACCCCTTTGTTTTCGCCATTATTTTGCAAAGTAATGTTTTCCTTTTAAACTAATGATTACCAAGATGTTTTGTTTTCCAGTTTGTATTTCTCTGCTTTCCTGATCTAGTGTTGTATATTGTTTCTTGTTCTTGTTCTTGTTTTGCCCATTGCCTGATGTATGTTATTCTGTCTGCTGATTTGGAATTGTCTATCATGTTTCATAAAAAACATTCTTACTCAGCACATGCAGTCACCTCGCCAGTGTGCTAAGCATGCATTTTATGACACGTTTTTCTCAGATTTTAAGTCACATGTATTTGATTGTAAATATGTGTAATAATTACTTTAATACATAAATGATTCTCGAGAAAAGCTATCACCACTTAATAAATAATCTATTTGCACTGCATAAAAAAACAGCATTTTTGAAAATTATGGCTTTCAGTTAATATTGTTACTATTTGTTTCTTAGAGGGATGATCTTACTTGAATTTTTCCACTTTACAGTGAGGATTCTCCAGTAGAGCAGAGAGACTCTTCACTCCTGAGTCTCCTAGTTCATTCCCAGACAGATGCAGTGTATTCACAGCCAGATGCAGTTCTCTCAGATTGAGTGCTGAGATCAGAGCTGACCAGCTTCTCATGCTGATTGTGTCACAAGTGATACTGAAGGAAATACAATGATTAGATAGATAATGTACAGTCTTGGCCAAAAGTTTTGAGAATGACACAAATATTAATTTTCACAAAGTCTGCTGCTTCTGTGTTTTTATGTTTTTTGTCAGATGTTAATATAGTATACTGAAGTATAATTACAAGCATTGCATAATTGTCAAAGGCTTTTATTTAGAATTACATTATGTTCATGCAAAGTGTCAATATTTGCAGTATTGACCTTCTGTTAAACAATTTCGATGATTCGTTCCTCAAACCACTTAGTTACCATTTTTGCCCTATGGGTGCTGGAAAAGGCATTGTTCATCACCAACTGTTCTTGCATGTTTGGGAGAAGTCGCTCTCAGAGGATGTTTTTTGTACCATTATTAATTCATAGCTGTGTTTTTAGGCAACATTTATGAGTGATCTCAAACATGAATGGTCTCAGGATGCTTTACCATTGGCATGACACAGAACTGATGGTAGTGCTCACCTTTTCTTCTCCAGAAAAGCTTTTTTTCTGGATGCCCCAAACAATCGGAAAACGGATTCATCAATGAAAATGACTTTACCCCAGTCATCAGCAGTCCAATCCCTATACCTTTTGCAGAATAGCAGTCTATCCCTGAAGGTTTTTCTTGTAGAAACATAGCTTCTTTGCTTCCCTTCTTGACACCAGGCCATTCTTTAAAAGTCGTTGCCTCACTGTGTGTGCAGATGCACTCACACTGCCTGCTGCCATTCCTGAGCAAGCTCTGCAGTAGGGGTGCCCTGATCCCACAGCTGAATCAACTTTGGGAGACAGTCCTAGTGCTTGCTGGACTTTCTTGGGTGCTCTGAAGCCTTCTTCACAACAACTGAACCTCTCTTTGAAGTTCTTGATGATCTAATAAATTATTGATTTAGGTGCAATCTTACTAGCCGCAATTTTTTTGCCAATGAATCCCTTTTTGTGCAATGCAATGATTACTGCACGTGCTTCCTTGCATGTCACCATGGTTTACAAAGGAGGAACAATGATTTTAGGCACCACTCTCCTTTTAAAGCTTCCAGTCTCTTATTCTAACATGACGATGGAGAAGTATAGAGAAGGTCAGAAGGAGTTGCATAGTGTACTGTATAAGAAAGTCAGGTGTGTCAGAGAAATATGTGAGGGTGA
Organism: Silurus glanis; assembly: GCA_014706435.1. Lineage (NCBI taxonomy): Eukaryota > Metazoa > Chordata > Actinopteri > Siluriformes > Siluridae > Silurus > Silurus glanis. The sequence continues at coordinate 33,466 of JAAIIK010000332.1, forward strand.
TGCAGGACATGTATGAGGACAGTGTGACTGCAGTAAAGTGTGCAGAAGGAATGACAGACTGGTTTAAGGTGAAGGTTGGACTGCATCAAGGATCGCCTCTGAGCCCTTTCCTGTTTGCAGTGGTGATGGACAGGTTGACGGACGAGGTCAGACAGGAGTCTCCATGGACTATGATATTTGCGGATGATATTGTTATTTGTGGTGAGAGTAGGGAGCAGGTTGAGATGAGCCTGGAAAGGTGGAGGTATGCACTGGAGAGAAGGGGGATGAAAGTCAGTTGGACTAAGACAGAGAACATGTGTGTGAATGAGAGGGAGGGCAGTGGAGTGGTGCAGTTGCAGGGAGAATAGGTGGAGAAGGTGGAGGAGTTCAGGTACCTGGGGTCAAAAGTGCAAAGTAATGATTAGTAATGATTGAGTAGTGATTTGTGATAAAAGGGTATCTGCATGAGTGAAAGGGAAAGTTTATAGGACTGTGGTGAGACCTGAGACAGTGGCATTGAGTAAAAGACAGGAGGTGGAGCTGGAGGTAGCAGAGCTGAAGATGTTGAGGTTTTCATTGTGAGTGACGAGGATGGACAGGATTAGAAATGAGTTTATTAGAGGGACAGCGTATGCAGGACGTTTTGGAGACAATGTGAGGGAGGCGAGATTGAGATGGTTTGGAAATGTGCGGAGAAGGGACATGGGGTATATCGGGAGGAGAATGCTGAGGATGGAGCCACCAGGGAGGAGGAAAAGAGGAAGGCCAAGGAGGCGGTTTATGGATGTGGTGAGGGAAGTCATGCAGGTAGTTTGGTTGAAAGAGGCAGATGTAGAGGACGGGGGGGTATGGAGACGGATGATCGGCTGTGGCAACCCCTAATGGGAGAAGCCAAAAGAAGAAGAAGTCTGTTATTCTAACTCTAACAGCATGACACGGTGCGCTTCAGCCTTGTCCTAATGAACACCCCCACTGTGTTAATCAAATAATCGCTAAAATGATGTCAGCCGGTCCTTTTGTGGCAGGGGCAGTTAATTGCAATGGCAATTAATTACAATTCATTTGATCACTCTTCATAACATTCTGAAGTATATGCAAATTGCCATCATAAAAACGGAAGCAGCAGACTTGGTGAAAATTCATATTTGTGTCAATTAAAGAGCTTTTGACCACAGCTGAATGAGTAATTTACATATAAATGCACACTACTGCAGACTATTAAACAAGTCCTCTAGACTCTCACTGAACCTTCTACATTTTGAAAATATTTGGGATTTTCTCATTTGCTCATTGTGCTTTTGGTGTAATATTATTGGTGTAATTCCTAAATTTGTACATAATTTACCATAAACTGCATCGATGAAGACTTCAATCTTACAAATTATTTTAAGCATTAATAATAATAATAATAATAATAATAATAATAATAATAATAATATGCATTAATAATAATCAGCATTGCGCATGTCAACAATGCATCTTCTAAATTCCCCATGACAGTTGATAGAATTGCGGCAACTTTTTGAGATGTGCTGCAGCAAACAAAATCAATCAAAATGACCTTAATTCTCTTAAAAAGGTATATTTATTCAGTATAAACATTTTATATTTGTATATGTTCTTTTGTGAATAAAATATGGGTGTATAGGTATATATATATATATTTTTACCTTTTTTCCAACTTGTGAAATTGAGGTTATGTGCTTGATAAAGACTTATACAAAACTATTAGTATATGTATAACCTTAAATTGTGTCTAATATTTATAGAGATGAAGATCAGACCACATTTTCTAAGGAGTCATGGGATAAAATAAAAATGTATGTTATTAAGGAGCAGATAATGTGACTTTCAGAGAGATGATCTTACCTAAGTGTCTCCAGTTTGCAGTTAGGATTCCCCACTACATTTGATAGATCCTTTACTCCTGAGTCTCCTACATTATTATAGGACAGATCAAGTTCTCTCAGCTGTGAGGAGTTTGATACCAGAGCTGAAGTCAGAGCAGCACAGCCTTCATCTGAGGCACCACACTTACTTAACCTGTAGACAGACACAATGACACACTTTTCATTAACAGGTATTTATCTCGATTCAAGATGATGTGTTGGTAAAATTTTTTCCTTATTGAAAATTCAACTCCATATTTTCTTTTAGGTTTTTCACTTCCTGAGATACATCCTACCACTTTGCCAATCTGTTTAATAGTGCCCTGGTTAGTACCCACCCCTCCTTGGCACCCTCAGGGGATTGGCTTGTTAACCCTGCCACAAGTGGTGCTTCAGTGCACAGCCATCTCCAGTTTGTACCCCCTGGAAACGCCTGCCAGATGTGTCTCAGTGGGTCCTGCACACTGTAGAGAGAGAGGCTATACGGTTCCATTCGGGTCTTGTCCACCCAGGTTCAATAGAGCATGCCCCACTATGGTGGGGCCCAAGCAGGCTCTGGTTATGGAACAAGAAGTAGAAATAAAAAGGGCATTGAGGTGGCCCTTTCGTTCGACAGAGAGTTCAGGTTCTACAGCCAGTACTTCATAGTTCTCAAGAAGGATGGGGGCTGTGTCCCATTTTAGATCTACATGAGCTGAACCACTCTAAAATGAGACTCATTTTCAAGATGCTCACCCTGAGACAGGTTGTGTCCCAAATCAGGTCAGAGGACTGCTTTGTTACGATAGATCTGAAGGATGCATATTTTCAATTATCCATCCTTCCTTCACACAGAAATTTCCAAAGGTTTGTTTTCAGGGCAAAGCTTATCAATATCAGGTCCTTCTGTTCTCCTGCATAAGTCAGGTCTATCCTCATGGCTGTCAAGAGAGTGCTGGGTCTGATAGCAGCTGCATCCAATGTGGTGCCACTTGGCCTCCTATACATGTGACCCCTACAGTTATGGCTCAGGGACATAGGGTTCTTCCAAAAGGGGAACCCACTCCACACAATTAAGGTCATGCGGCGAGCCTTTTGGGCCTTAAACATGTGGAGAGATCCTGGGTTCCTGTAACAGGGGGCCAAATCTCTTGTGGCACATCAACTGCCTGGAGTTGCTGGCCGTGATTCTAGCATTTTCTCTCAGACCTAAGGGACCATTGTGTGCTGGTTCATACGGACAACACAGCGGTGGTCTCCAACATCAATCACTAGGGGGGGGGTCTTTGCTCTCACCTCCTTTACAAGCTGGCATGACAGATCCTCACACCCAATCGCACTGTACCCTCTGGTTCTCCCTTACTCACCCAGCACCTCTTGGGCTGGACTCCTTAATACATGTGTGGCCGAGGCTCCGCCTGTATGCTCTTCCCCTTGTTTTGCTGCTCCCGGGAGTTCTGGAGAGAATTTGATGGAATGGAGTCTCCTGGAAGCCCCGTGCTGGCCAGGCCGGCCATGGTTTGCCATCCTGGTAAACCTTTTCGAACACCCTCCCTGGAAGATTCACCCCAGGAGGGACCTTCTCTCTCAGGCAGGGGGGGGGTGCTTTGCTTCACTCCCGAGTTGTGGAGGCTGTGGCTGTGGAACCTATGGTGGCACGGCTCTTAGCCATTGGGCTTTCAGCCGAGGTCATAGCGGTTAGTACGATCAGGAGGAGACACCATGGGTGCAGAGCCATTACGAAGATGAGAGTGAAGCGGAGGAGATTTAAACCGCTGGTCCCATCTGTCACCCAGCAGCTCAATACCCGGCATTATACTTATTTGGATGGACAGAGAGACAATGCTCAGTTGTAAAAAGAAAGGTGGAGTGATTGCTGTGTATGTGAATGAGAGATGGTTTAATCCCGAACATGGTAATACCTAGTAATACCATTTGGCCTGACCAACACACCACCAGTGTTCCAGGCCTTGATGACAACTTTGTCTTCTCCCTCTCCCAAGAGGAATGCCTGTATGCCAAGGTGGAGAAATGAAAAATACAATCTTGGGATTCACACTCCCGGCCGGGAACATACAAATTGATTCAAGATAAATCCAAGTGGTCAAAAAATGGCCCCATCCTGACTCCCACACACAGCTACAGAGGTTCTTCGTGTTCATACATTTTTATAGAAAGTTCATCCGGGGTTACAGCTCTGTAGTGGCGCCGCATCACCAGCTCACCTCTGAGCCTGAACTGCCGTGTAACATTGTGTTTGACTGAGGTCCCCACTTCACAGCTAACTTCTAATGGGAATTTGCTCATCTTCTGGGAACATCTTCTGGCTCCCACCTGCAGAACAATGGCCAGGCTAAAAGTATCAAATAGGAGCTGTAGAGGATCCTTATCCTCTGCTCCAAGAACGAACTTTGCAAATTTGTTAAAAAATTTCAACCAAAAAAAATCACATGTACATAAGTATTCATAGCCTTTGCTTAATACTTCGTTGAAGCACCTTTGGCAACAATTACAGCCCCAAGTTATTTTCAGTATGATGCTACCAGTGTCGAAAAAAATATTTAAATCAACCTTATCTAGCGTGCGTTTTAATAAAACTAATATTAATCTAACAAATTGACCTAATAATTTGTATAGGACCTAATAAATACAATAGAAGTAGCTTGATTAAACCTATTTAGCCAATGTGTTAATCAAACTCATGTAACCTATTTACTCCAAGTATAATTAAAATAATAATAATCAGATACTAATAAATAGAGTGGAGTAGGGTCTGCCTGGTGTTTTGAGTGTGTTGGAGAGACAGAAAAACAACATACAAGGCAGACTTAAGCATATAAATATTGGGAAAAAAGACCTTGTGGGCCTCAGCCACTGCAGAAGACATAGGTGAGCAATCAGGGTCAGATTCAGGTGAAGGTATGGGAGGATAATGATAATCAGGTAAGGGAAGTAGGAAAATAATTAGTAGGAGACCAACATGAAGGGTAAGGAGGAGATGGTTTGTTGCAGGAATGCCGGAAACGTCATCAAAGTCTTTATTATAGGTGTGTGTTTTCTGATGATAAACAGCAGGGAGGTCAGACGAGGTCTGTGTGCATATATCACGCGTAAAAGTATGCAGCACAATGCGAGGAGGCAGACAGGGGTTCTCTGGAATAGTTGGGGTAGAGAGGTGTTCAATAAAACAAGCAATCTCAGTGGCAACGGAGAAGAGTTGAAACTGACGATACTGTCTGCGGAGAATGCTCCTGGGGGATGTTCCAGAACATTTGCGAGTTGGAGATGAATAAAAGGAAACCAACAGAGATACTAATTAAAAAAGTGTGAAATCACAATGACTAAAACATGAAAATGAATATGTGCATGTAGCGACAAATTAACAAGCTAATAAATGTTATCTCTGTGAAGCTCAACACACTATGTAACAGTCAGCTCGGAAAGTACGAATGACGTATGACCTAGGTACTAACATAACTAAGCAGAACAATACAGTTAAACATATACGAATAGACAATCTAAGTAATATAATATAGCTTGATTTTGTCAGGGTGCGAGTGAAACAGGAGGCGGAAGCTGGAGTACAGCTCGCTCGGGTTTTAATGACGAGAGTGAGGGAGAGGGATACACAGAAGCACACACACACACGCACACGGCAGTCCTTAGGTTGAAAGAGTCCGAGGTGCACTTGGGGAGTAGCGTAGCTGATCCGAGATGCGTGGGCAAGAGAAGTGCAGCCGGTACAGGATGGAGGAGTCCGAACGGAATGAAGAGTACAGAAACCTGCAAGTGGAGTCCGAACGGAACGGAAAGCAAGAAGTCCTGCATGAAACATAGAACCCATACATTCAATAACGAACAAGGGAGTGATTGAGAGTGAGGAGCTCATGTAGGAGGGGGGCGGAGTGATGATGAGCCCCAGGTGTGCGTAGTTAAGCCTGGAGCTCCAGGGAGAACGGAGACATAAGAGCCACAAAACGGGGCATGGCAGGTGGATCCCTAACATCCCCCCCCCCAGAGGAGGCGGCACCTGACACCCCAAACCCTCAACTGCCCGGAGGGCCAGGGCACTCGGAGGAGGATCCCGGTGTCCGACCAGGGTCAAATAGGACCCGGTCAGAATCGGCGGGGAACCGGGGAAGGCCGGAAAGGACTCGAGGCGGCGCGACAACCCCGGCGGAGAGGAACCCAGAGGCGAGACGTCACCTGGAGAGGAACGCTGAGGCGTGACTTCGCCATGAGATGGTCTAGGAGGTGTGGCTTCGCCTTCAGATGGGTTTAGAGGCGAGCCGTCGCAGGTACCCGCGATCCTGAACGAGAACTTCGGAGCTGTTGTTCTCCATGCCGGAGCGAACGACACCAGGCTGCGGCAAACGGAGATCTTAAAGAGGGACTTCAGGATCCTGGTGGAGACGGTACGCAGCACATCACCCACAACGAGGATCATAGTGTCAGGACCTCTTCCCACTTACCAGCGAGGGGCTGAGAAGTTTAGTAGACTTTTAGCACTAAATGAATGGTTACAGTCACGGTGTCGAGAGCACAAACTTCTCTTTGTTAATAACTGGAACTGTTTCTGGGAGCGTCCTAGGTTCTTCCGCCCTGATAGCCTGCACCCCAGCAGAGTTGGAGCAGCAGTGCTATCAGATAACATCTCTAGGATACTACACACCATCTGACTGGTAAGACATCAAGAAATCTTCAACTATGAGAACACGCATACAACAGACCAAATAGTTACAAGTACACACACAGCCCAGTTTATAGAAACCGTGTCTATTCCTCATGTAGTAAAACCAAGAATTAAATACACAAGATCCAGAAATAATCTTATTACAGTTAAAACTGAAAAATGCCAGATAAACAAACACAACAAAGTTCTAAAGTTTGGTCTTTTAAACATTAGATCACTTGCACCCAAAGCACTGATTGTAAATGAGATGATCACAGATAATAATCTCGATGCACTCTGTCTCACTGAGACCTGGATTAAACCAGGTGATTATATGGGTCTAAACGAGTCTACACCGTCAGGATATGTTTATAAGCATGAGCCCCGTCAGACTGGTCGTGGGGGGGGTTTAGGAACCATTTATAGTGCCTCTCTTAATGTTAGTCAGAGATTAGGATTCAGTTTTAAATCATTTGAAGTGCTCGTTCTTAAAATTGTACTTTCAGACATACATAGAAAACTCGCTCTGGTCACTGTGTACAGACCCCCAGGGCCCTACGCTGATTTTCTTCAAGAGTTTGCTTGTTTTCTCTCAGACCTCTTGATCAATTTTGATAAAGTGCTGCTTGTAGGAGATTTTAATATTCATGTAGATGATGTAAACGATGCCCTAGGATTATCATTTGTCGACTTATTAAACTCTTTCGGGGTTAAACAAAACGTCACCGGACCAACTCATCGCTTTAACCACACATTAGACTTAATAATATCCCACAGCGCAGACGTCACTGATATAGATATTTTACCTCAGAGTGATGACATCACAGACCATTATCTTATACTGTACACACTACCGGTAGAGCAGATTAGACGTGTTTCACCATGGTATCGACTTGGTAGGACTATTGTTCCGACCACTAAGGACTAATTTATCTCAGTTTCACACTAAACCCATAACTGCTGATAATCTTGATGAGATGGCGAACAACATAGACCGTATTCTCACTAGCACTTTAGACACCGTTGCCCCCATCCGGTTAAAAAAGGTTAGAGAACAAGCAACTGCACCTTGGTATAATAGTCATACGCATGCCCTGAAGAGAACAGCACGTAATCTGGAGAGAAAATGGAGGAAAACTAAATTGGAGGTATTTAGAATTGCGTATAAAGACAGTATGCTCAGCTACAGACAGGCGCTAAAAGCTGCTAGAGCTGAACACCTGAGCAAACTCATAGAAAATAACAAAAACAATCCCAGGTTCCTTTTCAGTACAGTCGCTAAATTAACTACAAATCAGGTATCTGAAAAATGTGTTCCATCACAGTTTAGTAGTGAGGACTTTATGAATTTCTTCACTGAAAAAATAGATAACATTAGAAAAACAATTGTGGCAGTTCAACCTCTGACAGCATCTCCCGACACAATCTTACCTACAACTCCACAACGACACTGTTTTACATGTATAGGACAGGAAGAGCTGTATGATGCTATTATCAAAGCTAAATCAACAACATGTCAGTTAGATCCAATTCCCACTAAACTACTAAAGGAAGTGTTCCATACAGCTGGTGAGCCTCTTCTGAATATTATTAACTCCTCACTATCTTTAGGTCATGTCCCTAAATCCCTCAAGCTAGCAGTTATTAAGCCCCTCATTAAAAAACCTAATCTGGATCCAAACACGCTATCGAATTACAGACCCATTTCAAATCTCCCATTTATGTCTAAGATTTTAGAAAAGATTGTCGCTGCCCAGTTATGTAACCACTTGCAAGAGAACAATATCTTTGAAGAGTTTCAGTCAGGTTTTAGGCCCCATCATAGCACAGAAACTGCCCTAGTTAAAATCACTAATGACCTGTTTTTAGCTTCAGACCAAGGCTACATCTCTCTATTAGTTTTACTAGATCTTAGTGCTGCGTTCGACACTATAGACCATGATCTTCTCCTCGATCGCTTACAGAATTACATCAGCATTCAGGGACAGGCATTAAGCTGGTTTAAATCCTACCTGTCTGATCGTTACCATTTCGTAGATTTAAATGGAGAGCTATCCAGGCTAATGCTAGTAAATTATGGCGTGCCACAAGGGTCAGTTCTAGGACCCCTGCTTTTCACAATATACATGCTTCCGTTAGGAAATATTATTAGAAGGCATGGAATTAGCTTCCATTGTTATGCTGATGATACTCAGCTATATATCTCATCTAAACCAGGCGATACAGCTCAATTAGCTCGCATAACTGAGTGTGTTAAAGAAATAAGAGATTGGATGACCCATAACTTTCTGCTATTAAATTCTGATAAAACGGAGATTTTGCTCATCGGCCCAAAAACTAGTACACAGAAGCTCCAGCATCTCAGCCTGCATTTAGACGGATGTTCTGTAACTACTAGCTCAACGGTAAAAGACCTGGGAGTTATTTTAGACAGCAACTTATCTTTTAAAAATCACATCAATCAAGTTACAAAAACAGCCTTCTTTCACCTTAGAAATATTTCCAAGCTAAGAAATATGTTATCTATATCCGATGCAGAGAAGCTCGTCCATGCGTTCATGACCTCCAGAATAGACTACTGTAATGCATTACTAGGTGGATGTCCTGCATCATTAATAAACAAGCTTCAGTTAGTTCAGAATGCGGCAGCAAGAGTTCTTACTAGGTCAAGAAAATACGATCATATAACCCCAATCTTATCGTCCCTACACTGGCTTCCTGTTAAGTTTCGAATAGACTACAAACTACTACTTCTTACTTATAAAGCACTAAACGGTTTGGCTCCCATGTATCTCTCCAGTCTTCTAACACGCTACAATCCGTCACGCTCCCTGAGATCTCAAAACTCTGGGCTTCTAGTAGTTCCTAGAATAGCAAAGTCCACAAAAGGCGGTAGATCATTCTCACATTTAGCTCCCAAACTCTGGAATAGTCTTCCTGACAGTGTTCGGGGCTCAGACACACTCACCCAGTTTAAGTGCAGATTAAAAACGTATCTTTTTAGCAAAGCCTACACATAACACACATCACATCATAACCTTGTGCTCCAGAACATCTGATCACATGCACATTATCAACTTGTGCTGTTAATATCATGAACAGCAGCTACGCTAATTCCTCTCCACTGCTTCTCTTTCTCTCCCCGTCCCGAGGCTTTCTGAGGTTTGGCCAGCTCCAGTCACGTCCCACCTCGTGAAGATTATGGACCTATGGGTGATCATGGAGAAGTAGATGCCGAACTTGCAAACATCCCGAACCATCTACAGATGTACGAGTGCCAATTGGATCCCACTACATGTGTGGCATTGGACCTCCTGGAGTGTTTAAAGGATCTGGCATGGAGAAGCTGATGCTGGATCTATGATGATCACAAATGTTGAGCTCAGTAGCTCCTACTTTTATACCAAAGACTGTAGAAAGAACATTTACTTATAATCTTATACTCCAGTACTCATGTTAGTTCTCTCTCTCCAGTGTTCTGTATTGTTGAAAGATTTATGATCAAACTCTTGATGTCACCCATATGAGGATGGGTTCCCCTTTTGAGTCTGGTTCCTCTCAAGGTTTCTTCCTCATAACATCTAAGGGAGTTTTTCCTTGCCACTGTCGCCACGGCTTGCTCATCAGGGACAAATGCACACCATTCACCTTGACTGTTGATTTCTGTAAAGCTGCTTTGAGACAATGTCTGTTGTGAAAAGCGCTATACAAATAAACTTGACTTGACTTGACTTGTGGGAGACTTGGGGCTGAGATGTCTTCGTCGGAGGAACTCGGGAGCGAGACGTCGCCTTCAGGGAGCTCGGAACGGAATTGCCTTCTGGGGAGCTCTGGGGCAAGACGTCACCGACGGAGGAGCTCGGGGGCGAGACGTCGCCTTCTGGGGAGCTCGGGAGCGAGACGTCGCCGAAAGAGGAGCTCGGGGGCGAGGCGTCGCCTTCAGGGGAGCTCGGGAGCAAGACGTCGCCTTCTGGGGAGCTCGGGAGTGAGACATCACCGACGGAGGAGCTCAGAGGCGAGACATCACCATCGGAGGAGCTCAGAGGCATGACGTCACCATCGGAGGAGCTCAGAGGCGAGACGTCGCCATCGGAGAAGTGATCCCGAACATCCCCGTGAGAAGCCCAATGAAGTGCGTGCACAAGCGGAAAATGCCTCCGAATGCGCTCCACAGCTTGCTAGCGAGAGAGAGAGTCCCCAGACAGGAGAGCGATCTTAGCCGTTTCAGTGGTGTAAAAGCAGGGATAGAAATCCATGTATTCACCAACGCTCCGTATGAATCCGTTCCACTCAGCTTTATTGCCGGAAAAGTGAGCCGGGAATTCCATCATACTCTCTGGGGGGCATGGCGGGTGTTTCCAGAAGCGGAGCTTGGCTGTCGCTTCATCGTGCCCTCCGGGGCTCCGATCGCACCGGGACCACGGCGGCAACCTGATCATGTCCCTGTCTTCTTTTTTCTCTATGTGAAACATAGAACCCACACATTCAATAACGAACATGGGAGTGATTGAGAGTGAGGAGCTTATGTAGGTGCGGGGCGGAGTGATGATGAGCCCCAGGTGTGCGTAGTTAAGCCTGGAGCTCCAGAGAGAGCGGAGGCATGAGTGACAACAAGCCCCAGGTGTGCGTGGTTAAGCCTGGAGCTCCAGGGAGAGCGGAGGCATGAGAGCCACAAATGGGGGCATGGCAGGTGGATCCCTGACAGATTAAATGAAAGTAGGACAGCAAACAGCATTATAAAAAAGAGAATAAAAGCAGAACACTTAGACATTGCAGATGCAAGAAGACAAAATAGGCGGCAAAATGGTTGTTCACAGCGGTACCTGGCTGTACCAGATGAAGTGAAGGTTTTATACAAATACTTCTTTTAAATAAAACAAAAGAAAGGCCGGAAATAAGGGTAATTGAGGTGAACAGGAAACCTAAATATGGAATCACAGGAAGGGGTGGAGAACCAAGGTTTGGAGATAAGGGGAAATGAAAAAAGAAAGTGATATCGGGAAAATAAGGGGAATTTGCTAAAAAGATAAAGAAATTAGAAAAAAACAAATGTACCATATGACGCCATGAAAGATCTTCAGTCTTGGAAACTTCTTTATTGCTTTTACTCATCCAAGACTGAAGATCTTTCATTGGATTTTGAGGTCTATTTAATTTTATTTTATTAGGTTAAGAGTGCTATATTGGGAACCAACTGAAACAAAGAATCCACCCAGGATGTGTCTGTTCAGAGATGGGTTCTGAGTTCCAACACCAGCTTGACACCTATTTTTGTGCAGTTTCTCCCATTCTTCTTTGCAGAACCTCTCAAGTTCCATCAGATTGTATGGGGAGCATCTTTGCACAGCCATTTTCATGACTCTCTGAAGAAATGTTCAATCGGGTTCAAGTATGGGCTCTGGTTGGGCCACTCAAGGACATTTAGAAAGTTGTCCTGTAGCCACTCCTTTGTTAGCTCTTGCTTAGGGTCATTGTCCTAATGAAAGATGAAGCATCACCCCAGTCTGAGGTCCAAAGCGCTCTGGAGCAAGTTTTCATCGAGAATGTCTGTACATTGCTGCATTCATCTTTCACTTAACCCTGCACCTCCTCCACACCATTCAGCTGGATGGGCTAGCTGTGTTTTGTGCCATCAGAAATGCAGCTCTGTGCGGTAAGGCTCACAGCAGCAGACTATGTGGAATGATGTAAGAACTCTGTCCTCATTTCCACCTATTGCTCACCACTGGTGGAGTTTATGGTTGTGAGATGTAGACTTTTTTATTTACCCCGGGAATTCATTACCGCTATTGTGCTAGGAGTGTACATTTCCTCTAGCACTAATGCTTAGGAGGCAAACTGCAGAGCACACACCCTGACGGACTGTCTATTGTCACCTGAGATTTCAATCATGCAAATCTCAGGACTGTGCTTCTGTGCTGTGTTGTTTACACAAACATCCAGGGTGCATACCGGGCGAAGCCCCGCCACCACCTCGGCAACTCAGACCACATCTCTGTTATGCTAATCCCAGCATACAGGACACTAAACAGGTGTTCATGACAAGTTCAAAAGCAGGTAAGAACCTGGCCAGCAGGAGCCAGGAAGATGTCTGAATCGTTTTGAAAATATACACTATCATGAAATAAAACTGGGCTAGAATGCCAAGATTGAATCCTTAAATCTGAGCAGAATTACCACTGACTTTAAACTGTATAGTATGTGTAACCAGGGCTGTTTCTAGCCTTTTTGGCACTCTAGGCAAGATTTCTGCTGTCATCCACCATGGCTTCGCCACAATGCTCCATCCCTACATCACACAAATAAAACCTTCCATAAAACCTTCCATAAGAAGGTTAAACACAATTAATAATTATTGCAAAATTGTCTGAAGTCAAGCATGTAACCATATACTTAATCTTATGTACCTATTTACATTTACATTTATATTTGCTGCATTTAGCAGACGCCCTTATCCAGAGCAACGTACAAAAGTGCTTTGAGTCTCTAGCAATGAATAAATCTACACTTGTACGCAAGATTACAAACTAAATATAAATATAAAATTATATTATAAATATATACGATAAATATAATTTATTATTTGTAAATTAGCACCATTTGTTTTGTTCAGAGAAGTTCAGAGAAGTTTCAAATCTTGACTTTAATAATTTAGCTAACTCGTAAAGGACCTCTTGAAGGAATTTATTGCTAATTAACTGGGGATTCAACATTTTTTTTTTTTTTATTCCAATCTGTACATTGAGGCATACAGTAGTGTGCATGAACTGTCATGTCCTTTTAATCCTGTAATTCATTTCAGTAAGTAAAACAGAGTGTATTTGAGTGAGTGGGTTTATTCACAAATATTCAAATATGTTTTAACAAAATGTGCAATAAAATATCAACCCGTTGTAGAACCATAATAAAAGACATTTCGAGAAAACTGTTTTATACTGTTCAGATTCAGTAACACAGACCCGGAAACCATGTTAAAGCCAAGGTTTACTGTACAAACATTCACTTAAAGAATAAACAGGAACACAATGTAAGGGTGCATGAAAAACTAATAAAGTGCTAACATTAACTAAGACTGCAGTTATAAGGATTGTGTTAGTAACGACTACATTAACTAATGCAGTGATAAAAAAGTAATCCTCCTCTTCAGGAGAGAATGTGTGTTACAGAGAAGCAGGTCATGTGACTCTTACCTCATGATGATCTTACCTCAGTGTTTCCAGGTTACAGTGAACATTCTCCAGTACAGCAGAGAGACACTTCACTCCTGAGTCCCCTACATTATTCTGAGACAGATTTAGTTCTCTTAGGTGTGATGGGTTTGATCTCAGAGCTGAAGTCAAATCAGCACAGGCTTCATTTGAGACACCACACTTACTCAACCTGTAGAGACATGATGATACACTCTTCATAAACTGATTTTAACTTTGATTGTTAAATGATCTGTCTGTAATGTTTAGGAGTTTTCACTAATCACAAGGTATAATAAATGTGGACTAATACATTAGTGATGTTATTTACAATTAATATTAAATGTAATAAATGTGCAAAAATGTTGCTGGGTGTCAGAGATTTTCCTTTTCTTCTGTTTGTGACATTGCAAAGCTCATGCCTACTCACATCTGCCACATTCCCACATATCTCCACCTTTGTCTCACCATTTGTTAGTGTTCATGTTTATTTAATTAACAGTTGCTCCTATTTCCATATTTAAATGATCAGGAAATACTTACTGAGGTGTATTGTGTTCAGTTAAACTAACATTTTACAAGTTGTTTGGTTCATTGATGTATCTTATATATTTTCCTGGTTTCTCAATCTCATTTTGTTTCACATTCCTGTTTAGCTCTCCGTTTACTGTTTGCTAATTGTCCAACCGTGTGACTGTTCTACATTGTTATTCTGCCTGCTGTTTTGGATTTATCTGTCATGCATATTAATAAACGTTCTTACTCAGCAGCTGCATCGGCCTCTCCCATGTGCTTATTACATGACACTGACTTTAAACAATTCAGGTTTTGTAAAGCTTTTCTCTGTTTGTCTCAGATTTCTTATTTAAATTTATTTCATCATAAATACATTTACTATTTTTATTCAGAAATTATTTTTAAGAGAATTCATTATTATTTAATGACCAAACTATTTACTCTGCATTTTTGTTACAGAAATTTTTTTTGGAAAAAAAAAAAACAACATTATAGAAAACTGCGGCTGTTTACTGTGTCAATTGTTGTTATTATTTTGTCTCTCAGGGTGATGATTTTACAATAATTTTTCCACTTTACAGTGAGGATTCTCCAGTAGAGAATTTTGGTGTGACCTTTGCAGAAATGACAATCTTTGGGAGAGAAGCAACTGAAAATTGATTTCCTCCATTCTTAGGTAATTTGTCTAATCATGCACTGAGGAACACTTAAGTCTTAAATATGGTTTGAAAGCCTTTCTGAGTATTGAGCATTTAAACAATGCATCACTAAATCCTGTAAAATGTTGATGGTCAGTGTGAACTATCCCATCCCAATTGTTCTTGAGAAAAGCAGAGTTGAAAAACCAAACTTTGTGTGATTTTATTTATAATTATTATAGTATATTATTCAACCCACACTTCCAATCTTATCTCTTCAGATGAAATACCAATACACAATTTAGCTTTTAGATAAGTATGAATTAATAAACAATGTACTTGATACTGATTTAAAAAGTACTACTATATGTGTCTATTTAGTTTACTCAATTGCTGTCAGCTTGTGATTATGGTACAGATGAAGATCAGACCACATCCAATGATAAGTCAATACAACCTGAATCGTCTGCTGCTCTCTCACTTTAGTCTTAAATTAGAAAATATGTGTTACTGAGGAGCAGGTCATGTGACTCTCAGAAAGATAATCTTACAACAGTGACTCTAGTTTAAGGTGATGATTCTCCAATACAGCAGAGAGATGCTTCACTCCTGAGTCTCCTACATTATTGTCAGACAGATCCAGTTCTTTAAGATGTAATGGATTTGATCTCAGAGCTGATGTCAGAGCAGCAAAGCCTTCATCTGAGACACCACACTTATACAGCCTGCAAAGAAACACAATGGCACATACTCATCCAAAGATTTGTATCTTGGTTTAAGAGTTACTTTAAAGACCATATGCTTGTAACATGAAGACAATTTTACAGCACCTGTTTATTGTCATTTATAATGAAAATTCAAATGATTGTGCTGAGTGTTATATTTAATATCTGATTTTTGTGATAAATTATCAGCAGCAGCAGCTGAACAGGAAACAACATACTGACCATGTACTTTAATCAGAACAAAAGAAGGATAGAAAGAGAGAGAGAGAGAGAGAGAGAGAGAGAGAGAGAGAGAGAGAGAAAATTAATTTCTCAGTTTAAAAAAGCCTAAATCATCGTCTAAATAAAAAAGTCTAAATAATTGTGAAAAACACATTATCATGAATTAAAACTTAGAGAAAATGCCAATTATGAAGCTATAATTGTAAGTAGAATTACCAATTATTTAAAAACGGACGTGTAACTGTTACATGTTCTGCTAAATTTAATACAGATTGTGAGCTTTGGTAGTCATCAGGCTTACACATTTTTTAATTCCCCACATAAATCCAGGTGTAACTTTTCACCATGTGTGTTGTTGGGAGAAGCTGCTGGTCCCTATTTTATTGTGGATTTGAACTATTAAAAATGTAATTGCTCATGAATTAAGTTTGGGTATTACATACATTATTTTAATAATAATAATGTACATTAAAACATACAATAGTGTGCATTCTCTGTGATCTCCTCATATCCCCTCAATACAAACCTATTGAGACTAAAGGACCCGTAAGAAGACGCTATAGCCTCAATAATCCATCTGCAGATCATCTGCTTATGAGCAGGAAGGCCTCTCCTCGAAAAGCCATAGCAGACTTCCTCCAGGGACTTGTCCAGTGGACATAGCATTCCAGTGCGCGGACCGGGCACAGCTGGTTCAATCTCTCCTGGTCTGGGATCTGGAATGGAGGAGGATTGAATGCTTGGAACCTGACAGGTTGTGGGATGACCAAGGGCACCTTGGGGATGTAACCCGCTCCAGGAAAGAGGGGGCCACAGACATGGCCTGTAAATCACTTACTCTCCTCAGAGAGCAGATTGCAAGCAAGAACGCGGACAAGTGCCTTCATGAAATCTCGGCCAAAGGCTCGAAGTGGGGCTCAGACAGAGCCTCCAACACTACAGCCAGGTCCAATACAGGCACTCTTGGACACACCAGGGGCCTCAGCCTCTGGGTGCCGTGGAGAAAACACATCAGGAGTGAGTCTCTGCCCAGTGAATGCCCGGAGACGGGGACAAGATACGCCGAAATGGCAGACGCGTAGACTTCAATGGTGGACGGAGCCAACCCTTTTGCATACTGCTCATGCAGTACTCCAGCACTGAACCACCTGGGCAGTGGACTGGATCCATTTGGTGCCAGGAGCGCCACGCAGTTAACAGGCACCATCTCACGGTATACAACCTCCTTGTGTCTCATATAGAGTGCCACCATCGATGGGGACTCTCCCATAGACCTTATGCAACACGGAGCCTTGGAGTAGGGACCCGGAATCTCCCCATGCATCTAAGGCACGTAGGCATGGCCGTGTAATCTTGATCGTGCGGAGGGGATTGCCCTTCCGAGAGAACTCCTGAGCCCTGAGCCACCACTAAAAGGGTCTCATGTACAGAAAGAAAAGTGGACTGACATTGGATGCTGCTGCCATGAGCCCAAACAGTCTCTGGAATTACCTGAGAGTAAGTGACTGCCCTTCTCTGACATTTCTGACCACCATAAGGATGGACGCAATGCGGGCAGAGGAAAGCTGCACGCGCACAGTCATCGGATCCAATATGACACAGAGATTGGTGGTTCTCCGTGATGGAGAAAGCACACTCTTTCCAGCATTCAAATGTCTACCAAAGCCATCCAGGCTGCCAGGTTCTCCCTTAAGGGTATTAGTCTCTCGAGACTGACCTCTGGTGTGTCTAGAGCCGGGGCAGTGCCCAAAGGCGGGAAAGCACGTTGCAACGCTCTGTCTAAGGGTATCAGTCTCTCGAGACTGACCTCTGGTGTGTCTAGAGCCGGGGCAGTGCCCAAACACGGGAGAGCACGTTGCAACGCTCTGTCTAGATTCAGTTCTTTCAGATGTGAGGGGTTTGATCTCAGAGCTGATCTCAAAGCAGCACAGCCTTCATCTGAGACACCACAATTACACAACCTGTAGAGAGACATAATGGCACACTTTTCATCAACAATGGCACACTTTTTATCAACAGATTTAAACTTTCATAAATTGTTACATGAAATATCTGTAATAGAGATTTTTCACCAATCTGTCTCATCAAAAAATACTTCTTTATCTAATGTGCATCAAGCTGTTTTGTTCCTTGAATTTCTGTTTTTTTTCAGTCTCATTTTGATTAACATTCTTGTTTTGCTCCCAGTGTATTGTTTGCTAATTGCCCAACTTATTGCCTGTCCTAATGATCGAATTCAGCACTTGCATCGGCCTCTCCAGTGTTCTTACTACTATTTGTTTCTCAGATCTTAATTCACATGTATTTAATTGTAGATACATTTAATGATTTCTATAGATCAAAAGAGGTTCTGAAGCGAATTCATTATTACCTAATAAATAATATATTTGCACTGCTTTTCTTATTTATGAAACTCTTCATGTTTGGTATCATTTTAAAGTTCCCTTTCAGGAACTTGAGCTGAATCGAAAATGCTTTGGGAACGCCTCGCGTTGTTCATGCTCTGAATCACATGTAAAATCTGGCCAATAGGCAGTCATGACATCATTGCCGGGCGACGTCGCACAAACCAGAAAGCTACAAAAGGGGAGTGTGATGGGAGCGACATCAACTTCTGTTGTTCTGGTAAGCGCTTGTGTGTGAATCTGTGCAGCATGGCTAAGAATCAAACTAACTTTCGCATGTGTTTTTTTGCTGAATGACCCGATAGCTACTTCGGGCCTGTTCGGCGATGCGGTAGGCACGGTAGTCGACAGGTTCCAGGAGTCTAAAATGCAGTCGTTGGCATTTCAGCAGTACTTTCCCTGTCGCTTTTACAGGGCTGCTCTGGGGGCGCAGTCCTCTCCGCAAACAAACGGGCAGTGGTGCAGTGGCCCTGACAATCAGAGCACCCTGCTTCGGGGAGGGCAGTTCACACTTGCGGTCCTAGCACTTATCACCTTTTAATTTTGCTTTGTAGAATTTAAGAGTTTTATTTGTTTTAAGTATGTAAATTTCCATACCAGTGTAGATTTATTTATTGCTATAGACTCAAAGCATTTTTGTTTGTCGCTCTGGACAAGGGCGTCTGCTAAATGCCGCAAATGTGAAATGTAAATGAAATGAAGGCCGTGTTCTTGGCACTGTGACACTACCACCAAGACCTGAGAGGTTGCCACATGTTGGTCTGTATGGACTACATGTCGGTGGTTTCATACATCAATCACCCGGGGGGGTCTTCGGTCTCGCCCCCTGTACAGGCTGGCCGGTTGAACTGGAGAGCAGGCACCCTTTCGAGGTAAGGGCCGAGGCCCGGGGAATGGAGGCTCCACCTTGAGGTGGTGGAGCAGATATGGCAGAGATATTAAAGAACCCAGGGGGATTGTTTGCAACTCGGGAGACTTTACAATGTCCCCTCTGGTTCTCTATCTCTCTCTGGAAGCCATGGTGCAGACGTGGCCGAGGCTACGTCTGTATGCCTTTCCCCCTAACGTGCTGCTCCCAGGAATTCTGGAGAGAATCCGCCAGGAGGGAACTTTTGCGGACCTGCTGTCCCTCCTCGAGGGACCTCCTTGGGAAATTCCTCGCAGGAGGGATCTCCTCTTACAGGCAGGGGGGAACCCTGGTTCACCCCCGCCCAGAGTTATGGAAGCTGAGGCCCCTGAGGGGGGTGCAGTTCCTAGCAGCTGGTCTCTGTACTGAGGTAGTAGATACCATTCTTCATTCCAGAGCTCCCTCCACAAATAGGTTGTATGCCGCTAAATGGCATCTGTTTACCATGTGGTGTGAGCACCACCAGTTGGACCCAGTCAACTGCCCAACTGAGTTCCTGCAGGAACAGTTTGCTACAGGGTTGGCTCCGTCAACCCTGAAGGTTAACGTGTCTGCTATCCCGGCTTATTGCACCCCACCAGCGGGGCAGTCACTGTGAAAACACCCCCTTGTGACACGTTTCCTACGCAGCACCCGGAGGCTGAGGCACGAGACACAACCCAGAGTGTCTGTGTGGTACTTGGCCATTGTGCTGGCGGCTCTATCTGAGCCCCCTTCAAGCCCTTGGCCGACATGGCCCTTAGGTATCTAAAACAGCCTTTCTCCTGGCAATATCCTCCCCTACAGGCTCTTTCTGTGGCACCGTCTCTCATGGAGTTCCCTTTGGCATAGCAGTGCTATTCTATACCCGAAACTGGGGTATGTGCCTAAGGTGCCTGCAGCTCCTTCATGACCTGCCGTTTTTTGCAGGCATTCTGGCCTCCTCCTTTCCTAGCCCCTAACCAGGAAAAGCAAAATCATGTTGTGTAACTTTCTTCTATTATTTGTTTTACATTTGTTTTTTGATTATTGCTTAGCAGATAAATGTAAAATTCTTGATTAATTCTAATTTCTTGAAATCATTTATATCTAGTTGATTATGTAGTCTGATGTTACCGCAAATCTATGACCAGGACAGTACATACATACGGCTCATAAACAGGTGGAGCACAGAGCACATTGTTTGGGACCTTCTGATTTCACTGACTTAGCAAGTTATTACAAGTGACTAAATCAACTATGTTTTATGCAGTAAAAAAGTATTGAGCGATTATTAAAAAATTATTAGTTTACAGTTATATTCAGACTAGCCAATTTGCCTCGGTGAACAGGTATAGTTAGCCAAGCAAATGGCTCTAAGCGACCCATAATGAATGATTAACTGAAAAGACAAAATGCTTAGAATAATCTACTGAAATTAAAGAAGAAATACAACCAATAAGATGATCAGCTTGAATTAGATATATTCAAGATAAATCTTTATGACAAATTGGAGTGAGATTCAAATTCAAAAATTGGATTCATGTAACAAATTGCCATCCCTTTTAGTAATCTTTCACAGCAGCGCAAGAAAGACTACCATGCAGCATATCTTCACCCATGCCAGTGGAATGCGTTGTTTGGGCCATTGGTTGGGTTAACCTACAGAAGCACAGTTTAAACCAACCAATTGTTCTTGAGAACAGATGTGAGCAGATTTGTCAGCAGCCGAACTTATTATACTGATTTAACCAACACTTCCAATGTAATTTCTCAAGCAGAATTACCAAAATGCCAGTTAGATAAAGACCTGAAAACTACTACCACACGTTTCTATTTAGTTTACTCAAATTCTGTCTGCCTGTAAAATTTATATAAATGAAAATCAGACCACATTTAATGAGGAGTCAATGCAACCTAAAATTTCTGCTTCACTTACACTATTACAGAATGTGTATTAATGAGGAGCAGGTCATTTGACTCTCAGAGAGACGATCTTACCTCAGAGTCTTCAGTTTACAGTGAGGATGCTCCAGTACACCAGAGAGACCCTTCAATCCTGAGTCTCCTACTTTATTCTGAGACAGATCCAGTTCTCTCAGGTGTGAGGGGTTTGAACTCAGAGCTGAAGTCAGAGCAGCACAGTCTTCATCTGAGACACTACAATTACACAACCTGTAAGAAGACACAAGGCACAATCTTCCTGAGTCTTGGTTTAAGGCTTATTTTAAAGATGTGTTAGTAAAATTTCCTATTTAATTAAAAAAGTAATTTATAAAATTAAATCTTCTTCTACTTCTTCTTCTTCTTCTTCTTCTTCTTCTTCTTTTGGCTGCTCCTATTAGGGTTAGCCAAAGCAGATCAACTGTCTCCATACTACTCTGTCCTCTACATCTGCCTCTTTCAAACCAACTAACAGCAAATCCTCCTTCACCACATCCATGAACCTTCTCCTTGGTCTTACTCTTTTGCTCCTTCCTGTGGCTCCATCCTCAGCATTCTCCTACTGATATACCCGGTGTCCCTCCTCTGCACTTGTCCAAACCATCTCAATCGAGATGGTTCAAACCATCTCACTTTGTCTCCAAAACGTCCTACATGCGCTGTTACTCCAGTAAACTCGTTTCTAATCCTGTCCATCTTCGTCACTCCCAAATAAAACCTCAACATCTTCAGCTTTGCTACCTCCAGCTCCACCTCCTGTCTTTTATTTAATGCCACTGTCTCTAAACCATACAACATCTCATGTCTCACCACAGTCCTATAAACTTTCCCTTTCACTCTCACAGATACTCTTCTATCACAAATCACTCCTGCTATCACGCTTCTCCACCCACTCCACCCTGCCTGCACTCTTTTCTTCACTTCTCTAACACACTCTCCATTACTTTACACTGTTGACCCCAGGTACCTAAACTCCTTCACCTTCTCCACCTCTCTCTCAACTACACTTCCTCCAAATCCACTAATACACAATGCAACTCCATCTGACCTTCTCTATACTTCTCCATCAACATTCTTAAAGCAAATAATGCATCCGTGGTGCTCTTTCTTGGCATGAAATCATACTGTTACTCACAGATGGTAATCTTTTATTTCAGCCTGGCCTCCACCATTCTTTCCCATAACTTCATGGTGTGACTGGTCAACTTTATTCCCCTGTAGTTACTGCAGGTCTCTAAGGAATCTCCCTTATTCTAAAACTGGTACCAGCAAACTCCATTCCTCAGGCATCTTCTCACCTTCCAAAATCTTGTCAAACAATTTTGTTAAAATCTCCACTGCATCTCTCCTTAACATCTCTATGCTTCTACCGGTATGTCATCTGGTCCAACCGACTTTGCACTCTTCATCCTCTTAATCGCTGCTCTCACTTCCTCCTTACTAATCCTATCCACTTCCTGCTTCAACATCTCCACATCATCCAACCTTCTCTTTCTCTCATTTTACTCATTCATCAGCTGCTCAAAATACTCCCTCCATCTTCTCAACACACTCTCCTCACTAGTCAACACATTTCCATCTCCATCCTTTATTGCTCTAACTTGCAGCACATTCTTCCCAGCTCGGTCCCTCCGCCTGGCCAATTGCTACAAATTCTTTTCTCCTTCCTTAGCCACATCCCTCTTTACCTGTTGCTGCATCTCCTTGTTCTCCTGCCTACTTTTCTCATCTCACTGCCGATCCCAATTCTGTTTCGCCAACCTCTTTCTCCCTATACTCTTCTGCACTTCCTCATTCCACCACCATGTCTCTTTGTCTTCCTTTCTATTTCCAGATGTCACACCAAGTACCTTTCTAGCTGTCTCCCTTATCACTTATGCAGTAGTTTCCCAATCATCCAGCACCTCAAAATCTACCACCATCTGCCCTTCCACATTCCTCTCCTTAAAGCCATACCTACCATCACCTCCTCATCACCTCTGTTCCCTTCACCAACATGCCCATTAAAGTCTGCCCCAATCACCAATCTTTCATTCCTCGGTTCACCTTCTACCACTTCATCTACCGTAATTTCCGGACTATATATAAGCCGCACCCACTGAATTTTACAAATATTTTTATTTTTAACATAAATAAGCCACACCTGTCTATAAGCCGCAGTAAGTACACAAATGTACTTTACACAGGCTTTAACAAAAGACACGTTACACACGGTGTAACGGGTGAAATATTTTGCGCTTCCTTTAGGAGCATAGCGGTATAGCCTGCCACTGCATTCTCCCGGTATTACTGCGTGTGTGTAAGACTGAGGATTATGTGTTTATTATTTTCTGATGCTCATTTCTAAGTTTCTTTGACAATCCGTAACGCTGTTGCCAAGAAAAATAAAAAAGCACGAGTTTTGGAAACCTGTCTGTGCTTATATGATTTCTGTTGTAACTGGAGTTAGCGAGCTCTCCCATGACCCAGACTCAACGCGCTACAACGGCTTGTATCTAAACAGTAGCCGACCAAGAAAGTCATTGTTTACTGTCTTCCTCCTTCCTTTCACAACTATTTCTCTCGGGAGTTTATCTTTTGGCATCGTCGTGCGTTTAAAAATCACCCACTCGGAACACAGGTGACGTGCGTTTTTTCGTTTCCGTTCGGAAATTTCATTGGTCTAATGTTATGGGGTTCAGTTTTTTGGCTTGAAGTTTGTGAAACCGGGAAAAACCCAGAAAAAATTCAGAAATTAGCCGCTTCGTTGTTTAAGCCGCGGGGTTCAAAACGTGGGAAAAAAGTAGCGGCTTATAGTCCGAAAAATACGGTAATTCACTCTAGAATTTTTACTTCTCCTCCATCTTACAACCCACTTGTGGAGCATAAGTACTGATGACATTTATCATCACCCCAACTTCCAGTGTCACGTTAATTAGTTAATCAGAAACTCTCTTCACCTCCACTACACTCTTACTGTACTCTTCCTTCAGAATTACACCTACACCTTTCCTCTTTCCATTCACACAATGATAGAACAGTTTAAACCCACCTCCAACATATCTACCTTTCTCCGTTCGAGCATATCAGCTAACTCTCTCCCTTTCCTATGTTTAATTTGATATGCTTCACAACGCAACCCTCCCCATTTATCCGGGCTTGGGACTGGCACTAAAAGTGGCTAACACTGGTATGTGCAACCATAATGGCTGGGTTAATTTATAATTAATACATTTAAATTATCTTGTGGAATGTTATATTTTGTCTTTCTCATCTGTTGTGTGTGATTAAAATATCAGAAGGTAAATCTGAACAAAGAACAACAGACTAACCATGTACTTTAGTCAGAAAGAGAGAGAAGAATCTCAATTAGATGTATTGTGTTATATTATGCACTGCATTTATGCAATTATATAAAGTATAGATTTAAAAGTAAAGGAAACTTAAGGAAAATTAACATTAATTTTAAACTGTAAGTATAACTGTTACATATTCTGCTCAATTAAAAAAAAGTGAAATTGGTTGTCATCAGTTTTACCAGTTATTTTCAGAAGTTTTCTTTCAAGAAGTGTAAATTAGCACCAGGTGTGTTGTTGGAAGAAGTTGCAGGTTTTAATAATTCAACTAATGTTTGAAGAACCTTTTGAAAGACTCCAATGCCAATGAATTGGTATTTGGGCATTTTATACATTCATTATTTTACTTAAATTTGTATGGTAATACATATGATAGTGAGCATGCACTGTGATCTCCAGTCATACACACAGTTATTGATCATGTTCTCAGGATCAATATTATGGAAAACTGTGTGGCTTTTATACTGACCAGATTCAGTAACATAGACCTGGCAACCCTGTTAACAGCGGATAGGCCAAAGTGTACTGAGCAAACATACACTCACAGAATAAACAGTAACACATTATAAGCGTACATGATTCATGATGTACTAGTATCTGAAGTAATATTTAGTTCAACATGACCTAATGGTGAAGGAATATATGGACTACACCATAAATGGACCGTACACTATAAATATAAACTATGGATTTGCTGTTTATATTATTAAATGTTCTTAGCTAACGTTTGCATCCACCTCTCCCGTGTGCTAACTGTGCATTACATGATAGTCAATACACTCATTTAATTGTAAATATATTTTATAATTTCTTTAATTTATAAGTGTTTCTGGAGATAAGACATGATCACTTAATGAATAATTATTTTTTTCTGCATTACTGTTCTAGAAAAAATATCTGGTGAAAATAATTAAATTCTTATAAAATAAAAATTATTTTGTCTCTCAGGATGATGATCTTACCATAATTTTTCCACTTTACAGTGAGGATTCTCTAGTAGAGCAGAGAGACTCTTCACTCCTGAGTCTCCTAGTTCATTCCCAGACAGATCCAGTGTATTAACAGCCAGATTCAGTTCTCTCAGTTTGGAGGTGTCTGAGCTGAGCATTGAGGCCACAGCTGACCAGCTTCTCATGCTGATTGTATCACAGCTGATGCTGAAAGAAATAAAATGAATATACAATGTATACAAAACTATATACAAAATGTAAATGTACACTAATGCAGATTAACAGACAAGTTCTCAAAGCTCTTACTGAGCCTTCTTCTTTTTTGGAAAAAATTTGAGAGTTTTCCACAGATCTTTTGCTGTTACTTTAGGTTATTTTTTTCCCCCACTTAATTTAGGATTGCTTATTGTGCTCTTGTTGTGATCTTTTCAGAAGTCACACTCCTAGAGAAAGTAGCAACTGAAAATAGATTGTCTTATCATGCATTGATGAAGACTTAAGTTTTAAGAAATTATTTCAAATCTGTCCCCAGCATTTCAAAAATGCGTTATCTAAAGTCTTTTAAAAGTTGAAGGGATTGGGGAACTTTTTTGAAAAAATGTTGTGGCCATCTTCAACTTTACAATTACTTCATATTTTCCATATAATAATACATTTCCTCAATTTAAAAGTTTTCGGTTTGCTATTGTAAATTAAATATGGGTTTATGAGATTAGCAAATAGTTGCATTCTGCTATTATTTACATTTTTTTCCATTGAAGACCTGAAAACTGCTACTATATGTGTATTTGTAGTCTAATTCTGGCTTTCTACAATAGTAACTTAGATGAAGTTCAGACCACATTTTAAGATGAATCAATGCAACCTAAAATTTTTGCTTCAGTTTCACTATTAGAGAATGTGTGTTACTGAGGAGCAGGTCATTTACATTTACATTTACATTTGCGGCATTTAGCATTTAGACCTACAAAAGTGCTTTGAGTCTCTAGTAATGAATAAATCTACACTGGTATGCAAGATTACAAACTTAATATAAATATAACACTTGAATTCTACAAACTTGGAAAGTGCTAATTTAAGTATTTCAGGAAGAGGTAGGTCTTCAGTCGTCGCTTGAAGATAGTCAGGGACTCTGCTGTACAGACATCTAGGGGAAGTTCATTCCACCACCTCGGTGCCAGAACAGAGAAGAGCCTTGAAGTGTACTTACCTCTCATTCTGAGAGAAGGTGGTACCAGTCGAGCAGTGCTGGATGATCTCAGACAGCGTGGTGCAGTGTGAGATGTGATGAGGTCACTGAGGTAAGATGGTGCTGGTCCATTTTTGGCCTTGTAGGCAAGCATCAGTGTTTTGAATCTAATACGTGGAGCTACTGGAAGCCAGTGAAGGGAGCGCAGCAGTGGGGTGGTGTGGGAGAACTTGGGCAGATTGAACACAAGTCGTGCAGCTGCATTTTGGATCATTTGCAGTGGACGAATGGTGTTCAGGGGAAGACGTACCAGCAGAGAGTTGCAGTAGTCAAGTCTTGAAATGACAAGAGACTGAACAAGTACCTGGGCAGCCTGTGTGGATAGAAATGGTCGAATCCTTTGGATGTTATAGAGAAGAAATCGACAAGAACGAGCAACATTAGCGACATGTGGGGAGAAGGACAGTTCATTGTCCATAGTTACCCCAAGGTTACGAGCAGTGGCTGAAGGGGAGAGCAGAGAGTCATGAAGTGTTATTTGTGTGGAGATCTTGACCTGGAGATGAATCACCTGGTATTACCAGCAGTTCTGTTTTGCTGGGGTTGAGTTTTAGTTGGTTTGACTCTCAGAGAGATGATCTTACCTCAGTGTCTCCAGTTTACAGTGAGGATGCTCCAGTACAGCAGAGAGACACTTCATTCCTGAGTCTCCTACTTTATTCTGAGACAGATCCAGTTCTCCCAGGTGTGAGGGGTTTGATCTCAGAGCTGAAGTCAGAGCAGCACAGCCTTCATCTGAGACACCCCAATTACACAACCTGTAAAGCACATAACAATTATTTTTTTATTAGTTTTTTTAATTGATTGTACTTAAAATGCCTGCTAGGTTAAATTATATATATACTGTGTATGTATATATATATATATATATATATATATATATATATAGATAGATAGATAGATAGATAGATAGATAGATAGATAGATAGATA
>JAAIIK010000334.1:1416-11782 GCA_014706435.1 Silurus glanis
GGGGGAATTTGATTTTTAAAAAGACCTTTATTACCAAAGTTCAGGGCATGCAACAGCGACTGGTAAAAATTAAGTCAATGCAGAAAAATTAAAATAAATAGATAAAAAATAGATTAAAAAGTCACTTGTGTAAAAAACGTTAAAAACAAAATGTATTTGATGTTTTTAGGACA
Source organism: Silurus glanis (assembly GCA_014706435.1). Lineage (NCBI taxonomy): Eukaryota > Metazoa > Chordata > Actinopteri > Siluriformes > Siluridae > Silurus > Silurus glanis. Next base: position 1,590 of record JAAIIK010000334.1, read on the forward strand.
TGCTCTGTGTAAAATGCAGTTCACCATTAAAAACTGAGCAGAGAATATTTTTATTGCACCAGATTTTCTCAAACATCATCAAGTTTACCGTCTTTTTGTAAAAGTGAAAGTCCACTAGAATCCTGGACTTCATCATTGCCGCTATCACCAGTTTTGCATCAATGCTGCATCTACGTTGAATTTTATTTCTCCGGCTGATGTAAATGCCCATCTTTGCCTGGCCCACGACAAAGTTTAAAAGCTGACATTCCGCTTGCCTTCTCTGAGTGTATTTCACTCCCAGGATAAAAGTTTGAACTGAGAAGGATCTGTTAAAAGCACTAAAAACAGTCCGTAAGAGTGTAAAAAGTGGTTTCAGTCTGGGACACTGAGTAAAAGCGTGAAAAATTGTCTCTCTTTGGAGACAGAAGGGACACTCGTGACTTGACTCAGGACACAGAACCGAGTTGAAGGCATTAACAGCAATGATTCTGTGCAGGATTCTCCATTGTATGTCTCCAGTTCTTTTCTTTAATGGTGGCTTGTAGAGTGTCCTCCACTGTGGTCGCTTAACACAAACCTTAACACAAGCTTTATAAAACATTTTCCCAGAGACCATGTAAAAATCCATATTTGTGACATTCGTACATTCTAAAAAGTGACAGGTACTTCCCTCTAAGTCTGGATCCGGCTGTTCAGAACCTCCACAGTACTCCACTAACATTCGTTGTTCCACTGGTGAGAGAGCAGAGTTCCACCCCTGAAGTAGTCGTGCCACGATCCGTACTGATCTCGATCCCAGCCGGGCAGCTACTCCACTGGCGTTCTTCCACCAGGTGTCTCAGCGTGATGAGACCAGATGCTAGTAGAATCTGGGTGAGGGCACTGCCTGCAGTGTCCAGACGGGCTCCATAGATGAGGGGCTCCTGAAGTAGCCAGTGTAGTGAGTCCGTGCCTGTGGCTCTCTGTCTTAAAAAGTCTCCACTAGTAGTCTCAGAAACAGGTAGTCTCAAAGTCTTCAGTTTTCGAGGGTCTAATAAAAACAAAGGTTTGTCAAGTCCCAGATTTCTAAAAGACCTTAAAATAGTACTGGTCACACATTTCCAACTTAAAGACATTGAACCGCTTAAAAATCTCTGTAAAAACTGTAAACGAAAAGCAGCGGTTCTGCTCTGTAGGTGCACTACGCCCTGCCCACCTTTATCCTTGGGTCGGTACAAGACACTTTGGGGCACCCAGTGTAACTTGTCCCAGAAAAAGTCTAAAAACATCGACTGAATTCTTGATAAAATTGTTACAGGTCGGTCTATACATGTTACTTTGTGCCAAAGGGAGGACGCTGCCAGGTCCATTTATCTAAGCGATGTTTTATTTTCGAGACTGTCCCTTCCCAGTTTTTATGCATGAAGGTCTCTTCTCCTAGATAAACTCCCAGATATTTAAAACCTTCTCTTTTTCAAAGGAGCCCCCCCGGGAGTTCGGGCACGCTAGACGACCAACGCCCGACCAGAAGGTCCACGCTTTTATCCCAGTTAATCTTGGCCGAGGAAATTATGCCATATTCCCTGGAGATTCTATTCAGTGTGTCGATGTCGGTCTGTTGGTCAATAACTACTGCTATGTCGTCAGCATATGCTGCCAAATGGAGAGTGGTCCCACAACCAGGAAATAAGAAACCTTTCAGTTCATTTCTTAGCCTGTTTAAATGGTTCTATGGCTAGGGCGTAAAGCATTCCTTGTCTTACACCCCTGTACACTTTAAAAGGAGCACATAAGCCACCATTAACTTTCAGTACACTTTCAATGTCACAATATAAAACTCTTATTTTATTTATAAAATCAAAGCTAAAACCAAAAGCTTTAAGAGTTTTCTATAAAAAATCTTGTTCCACTCTGTCGAACGCCTGGACTCACTCACACATACTGATCACGCCCACTTCCTGTGACGTAGCTTCCTGTGTTTGACTTGTTTGCCGTGAGTTCCGTGTTTGTATTTCTCTCGGCGTTTTCAAACAAACTTTGCTATTTACCTATCCTTTTTTCACTTTTAATAATCCTAAATTGTTTTTGTCTTCCTGACTTGTGCCTATAGTTTATTAACTCGACTATCACTAGTGTTGTTTATATTCATTGCCTCTCACTCATATCTCTGTATACTAACTCTGATCGTGATTATAAGCACTATGCCGGTTGTCTGTCTGCATTCGAGCACAGGTGAGGACTCGTTCGAGTTGCAAACGGTGGCGTTGGAGATGGAGGCCTTGGAGAAACAAATTCGCGAGCTGCATGCAAAGCATGCCCGGCTGCGAGAGCGGAAAGCGGCGCTGGAAACATCCCGGGCGGACGCGCACTCGTCCCAGGTAAACTCCCGGGTTGAACCTAACGCTCCCAGCACAGCACATCAACTCCGCGTGCTTCTCTGCCCAGGCCCAGCGCACCTACAACTCCGGCACCGGTGCAACATGGACCCTGGATGCGGCCGCAGCGGAAGAGACAAGCCAAGCCCCGATCGAGGACGTCTCCACCTCCACCACCGGCCTTCGAGATCTCGACCGAGAACCGCTTCGTCACCCTCTGTGAGACGGAACGCGGCACTGTGATTCTCGGAGATTCCATCGTCCGGCATGTCCGCGCTACCCGAGCTAAAGGTAAGGTGCACACTCGCTGTTTTCCTGGTGCTCGTGTTCTCGACGTTGCTGCGCAGGTACCCGCGATCCTGAACGAGAACTTCGGAGCTGTTGTTCTCCATGCCGGAGCGAACGACACCAGGCTGCGGCAAACGGAGATCTTAAAGAGGGACTTCAGGATCCTGGTGGAGACGGTACGCAGCACATCACCCACAACGAGGATCATAGTGTCAGGACCTCTTCCCACTTACCAGCGAGGGGCTGAAAAGTTTAGTAGACTTTTAGCACTAAATGAATGGTTACAGTCATGGTGTCGAGAGCACAAACTTCTCTTTGTTAATAACTGGAACTGTTTCTGGGAGCGTCCTAGGTTCTTCCGCCCTGATGGCCTGCACCCCAGCAGAGTTGGAGCAGCAGTGCTAGCAGATAACATCTCTAGGATACTTCACACCATCTGACTGGTAAGACATCAAGAAATCTTCAACTATGAGAACACGCATACAACAGACCAAATAGTTACAAGTACACACACAGTCCAGTTTATAGAAACCGTATCTATTCCTCGTGTAGTAAAACCAAGAATTAAATACACAAGATCCAGAAATAATCTTATTACAGTTAAAACTGAAAAATGCCAGATAAACAAACACAACAAAGTTCTAAAGTTTGGTCTTTTAAACATTAGATCACTTGCACCCAAAGCACTGATTGTAAATGAGATGATCACAGATAATAATCTCGATGCACTCTGTCTCACTGAGACCTGGATTAAACCAGGTGATTATATGGGTCTAAACGAGTCTACACCGTCAGGATATGTTTATAAGCATGAGCCCCGTCAGACTGGTCGTGGGGGTGGTGTAGGAACCATTTATAGTGCCTCTCTTAATGTTAGTCAGATATTAGGATTCAGTTTTAAATCATTTGAAGTGCTCGTTCTTAAAATTGTACTTTCAGACATACATAGAAAACTCGCTCTGGTCACCGTGTACAGACCCCCAGGGCCCTACGCTGATTTTCTTCAAGAGTTTGCTTGTTTTCTCTCAGACCTCTTGATCAATTTTGATAAAGTGCTGCTTGTAGGAGATTTTAATATTCATGTAGATGATGTAAACGATGCCCTAGGATTATCATTTGTCGACTTATTAAACTCTTTTGGGGTTAAACAAAACGTCACCAGACCAACTCATCGCTTTAACCACACATTAGACTTAATAATATCCCACGGCGCAGACGTCACTGATATAGATATTTTACCTCAGAGTGATGACATCACAGACCATTATCTTATACTGTACACACTACCGGTAGAGCAGATTAGACGTGTTTCACCACGTTATCGACTTGGTAGGACTATTGTTCCGACCACTAAGGACAGATTCATAAATAACCTGCCCGATTTATCTCAATTTCACACTAAACCCATAACTGCTGATAATCTTGATGAGATGGCGAACAACATAGACCGTATTCTCACTAGCACTTTAGACATTGTTGTCCCCATCCGGTTAAAAAAGGTTAGAGAACAAGCACCTGCACCTTGGTATAATAGTCATACGCATGCCCTCAAGAGAACAGCCCGTAATCTGGAGAGAAAATGGAGGAAAACTAAATTGGAGGTATTTAGAATTGCGTATAAAGACAGTATGCTCAGCTACAGACAGGCACTAAAAGCTGCTAGAGCTGAACACCTGAGCAAACTCATAGAAAATAACAAAAACAATCCCAGGTTCCTTTTCAGTACAGTCGCTAAACTAACTACAAATCAGGGATCTGAAAAATGTGTTCCATCACAGTTTAGTAGTGAGGACTTTATGAATTTCTTCACTGAAAAAATAGATAACATTAGAAAAACAATTGTGGCAGTTCAACCTCTGACAGCATCTCCCGACACAATCTTACCTACAACTCCACAACTACACTGTTTTACATGTATAGGACAGGAAGAGCTGTATGATGCTATTATCAAAGCTAAATCAACAACATGTCAGTTAGATCCAATTCCCACTAAACTACTAAAGGAAGTGTTCCATACAGCTGGTGAGCCTCTTCTGAATATTATTAACTCCTCACTATCGTTAGGTCATGTCCCTAAATCCCTCAAGCTAGCAGTTATTAAGCCCCTCATTAAAAAACCTAATCTGGATCCAAACACGCTATCGAATTACAGACCCATTTCAAATCTCCCATTTATGTCTAAGATTTTAGAAAAGATTGTCGCTGCCCAGTTATGTAACCACTTGCAAGAGAACAATATCTTTGAAGAGTTTCAGTCAGGTTTTAGGCCCCATCATAGCACAGAAACTGCCCTAGTTAAAATCACTAATGACCTGTTTTTAGCTTCAGACCAAGGCTACATCTCTCTATTAGTTTTACTAGATCTTAGTGCTGCGTTCGACACTATAGATCATGATCTTCTCCTCGATCGCTTACAGAATTACATCGGCATTCAGGGACAGGCATTAAGCTGGTTTAAATCCTACCTGTCTGATCGTTACCATTTCGTAGATTTAAATGGAGAGCTATCCAGGCTAACGCTAGTAAATTATGGCGTGCCACAAGGGTCAGTTCTAGGACCCCTGCTTTTCACAATATACATGCTTCCGTTAGGAAATATTATTAGAAGGCATGGAATTAGCTTCCATTGTTATGCTGATGATACTCAGCTATATATCTCATCTAAACCAGGCGATACAGCTCAATTAGCTCGCATAACTGAGTGTGTTAAAGAAATAAGAGATTGGATGACCCATAACTTTCTGCTATTAAATTCTGATAAAACAGAGATTTTGCTCATTGGCCCAAAAACTAGTACACAGAAGCTCCAGCATCTCAGCCTGCAGTTAGACGGATGTTCTGTAACTACTAGCTCAACGGTAAAAGACCTGGGAGTTATTTTAGACAGCAACTTATCTTTTAAAAATCACATCAATCAAGTTACAAAAACAGCCTTCTTTCACCTTAGAAATATTTCTAAGTTAAGAAATATGTTATCTATATCCGATGCAGAGAAGCTCGTCCATGCGTTCATGACCTCCAGAATAGACTACTGTAATGCATTACTAGGTGGATGTCCTGCATCATTAATAAACAAGCTTCAGTTAGTTCAGAATGCAGCAGCAAGAGTTCTTATTAGGTCAAGAAAATACGATCATATAACCCCAATCTTATCGTCCCTACACTGGCTTCCTGTTAAGTTTCGAATAGACTACAAACTACTACTTCTTACTTATAAAGCACTAAATGGTTTGGCTCCCATGTATCTATCCAGTCTTTTAACACGCTACAATCCGTCACGCTCCCTGAGATCTCAAAACTCTGGGCTTCTAGTAGTTCCTAGAATAGCAAAGTCCACAAAAGGCGGTAGATCATTCTCATATTTAGCTCCCAAACTCTGGAATAGTCTTCCTGACAGTGTTCGGGGCTCAGACACACTCACCCAGTTTAAGTGCAGATTAAAAACGTATCTTTTTAGCAAAGCCTACACATAACACACATCACATCATAACCTTGTGCTCCAGAACATCTGATCACATGCACATTATCAACTTTTGCTGTTAATATCATGAACAGCAGCTACGCTAATTCCTCTCCACTGCTTCTCTTTCTCTCCCCATCCCGAGGCTTTCTGAGGTTTGGCCAGCTCCAGTCACGTCCCACCTCGTGAAGATTATGGACCTATGGGTGATCATGGAGAAGTAGATGCCGAACTTGCAAACATCCCGAACCATCTACAGATGTACGAGTGCCAATTGGATCCCACTACATGTGTGGAGTTTTGACATTGGACCTCCTGGAGTGTTTAAAGGCTCTGGCATGGAGATGCTGTTGCTGGATCTGTGATAATCACAAATGTTGAGCTCAGTAGCTCCTACTTTTATACCAAAGACTGTAGAAAGAACATTTACTTATAATCTTATACTCCAGTACTCATGTTAGTTCTCACTCTCCAGTGTTCTGTATTGTTGAAAGATTTATGTTCAAACTCTTGATGTCACCCAAATGAGGATGGGTTCCCCTTTTGAGTCTGGTTCCTCTCAAGGTTTCTTCCTCATAACATCTAAGGGAGTTTTTCCTTGCCACTGTCGCCACGGCTTGCTCATCAGGGACAAATGCACACCATTCACCTTGATTGTTGATTTCTGTAAAGCTGCTTTGAGACAATGTCTGTTGTGAAAAGCGCTATAGAAATAAACTTGACTTGACTTGACTTGACTTCTCCTGGTCTATGGAGATCAGACCCATTTTCAGCCCTAACAATTTTGAAGCACTTATAAGATCCCAGCGAGATGTTGTCAAATAGCGACCTCCCAGGTACACAGTGTCTGATCAGAATGAATAACTTCCTCCAGAACGCTTCCCAGTCTGGTGGCTAAAACCTTAAAGAAGCAGTTTGTAGTCGCTGCATAATAAGGACACAGGTCTCCAGTTTTTTATGTACATTAGGTCTCCTTTTTTAGGGAGTAGTGTGAGGACTGCCCTCCTGCAACTCAGTTGAAGCAAACCTCCAGCTAAACTGTTGTTAAGGACTTCCAGCAAGTCTTCCCCCACAATGGCCCAGAAGCACTTGTAGAACTCTGCTGGAAGTCCATCAATACCTGGTGCCTTTCCACTCTCCGTACTATGTAGGGCTTTAGGAAGCTCCTCTGAAGTTATCGCTCCATTGATTGCTGCATCGAGGTGTTCAGGGACTTTGGGCAGTCCTCCTAGGAAAGCCTGCTCTGTGACCTGGTGTAAAGCTTTTCATAAAAAACTAACTGCTCTCCTGCGTATTTCGGTGGGATCGGATAAAATGTCCCCAGTTTCGGATCGCAGGTTGTGGATAAAACGTTTCTGGCCATTCTTTTTCTCAAGGTTAAAAAAGAACTTAGATGGTGCATCCATCTGGTCCGCGTTCTGGAAGCGTGATCTTATTAGCGCACCTTGTACTTTCAACCCTAGGAGGTCAGATAGCTTTTTCTTCTTAGCTGTAAGGGTCTGAACACGGTCCTGATCTCCCGCAGGCTGTAAAAGGGAGTGGAGTTCTATGACCACTGCTGTAAGGAGGTAAAGTGTTTCTTATCCTCTTTAAGATTTTTCCAAAAAAAGGTAAAAATATCCGTAAAAGGTTTAGCATGTAAAAGAGCTGTGTTGAAATGCCAGTATGCACTTCTTGGTTCAATAGAATTTAAAACTGCCATGCAGGAAACTGTGGTCTGAGAGACCAACAGGGCTGATAAAACAACACTTTATAATGTTTAAATGATGCTTAAAAACTTAAAACCTGTCCAACCTCGCCAGCGACATAGGATTGTTGCGGGCATGAGCCAATGTGTACTGTCTCTGAGAGCCATGTAGTGGCACATAAACTATATCTTTGGAGAATCTGAGTGAGACGTGTACGGGAAGGCATGTGGGGTTCAATATGGTTGCGGTCGCTGTTGTCTATGGTACAGTTAAAATCCCCACCAACAAATAAAAATGCTTCATCATCACACGTCTCGATGGCTGTACATAAAACATCTAAAAAATCAAGTCTCTCTATTGGTGAGGTTTTTTTTATATAAAAATAAAAACGTGTTTCTCAAACTGGGCCCTGACTTTTAACAGTCTGCCCTTCACAATCTCAACTGTATCGTATGTGACTGGTGTAAAATTCTTAGAGAATAAAATAGCCACGCCCCCACTAGTGGAGGTGTTGTGGCACAGGCAGGAAAGACCAGGCCATTCCTGTGTCCAGTCAGGGAGATTGTTACTGTCGCTGTGGGTCTCTTGTAAAAACAACAGGTCTATCTTCTTCTGCTTTGCTACTTCAAATATCTCTGCTCTCTTCCTGCTATCTCTCGCTCCATTAACATTTAGAGAAGCTATGTGTATGTCCTCCATGAAAAACCAGAAGAGGGTTATTACCAGCAGCAGAGTGTGCAGCCACTGACGATTGAGAAATTTAAGCCAGTTTAATGGCTTCAAATAGCCGCTTTAAATCGGGGAAGTGATCACTGATGTTAACCAGGCGCATCTTCGGTGACGTTATATTCTTTAGTAAGAATGTTACTCACAGGAGGGTTGGGAACACTGGACTCAGGTACAACCACATCACTCTCTGTGTCACTTTCACTTCCTACGGCTCCTTGGTCCGCCTTTTTCGCGCATTTCAATGTAGCTTTTCTCGCCCTCTTTTTTCTTTTTACGGGGGTTTTGAAGGCGACCTGTTTCCATCATTACAGTGTCAGTATTCTCATCCATCAGTACGTTTCCCACACCGACAGTGATTTCCTGTGTGTTAACCATTACATCATCAGTGTCGAGCTCTGTGTTACTGTCATGACTGGCACTGATCTCAGTCTGCCCAGCGCTCCCAGTGCACCCAGTGTTAATCACTTCCCCACCGGACACTGGGTTAGTTTCAGTGCTCGACACTTCAATTAGCTTTTCCACAGGAATATCGGTGACTCCGATCCGCTCGCATCCGGGAAAACCGTACCGCTCGCAGCCAGTGCCGGAAAATCCGCTCCGCCTGTTCCCGGCGGATCCGCACCACCCGAGGCCGGGAGAACCGTCTCGACCTCACCATCCATCTGTGTAGTCTGTTCCGGCCCTTCCCTGACACGAGCCGGAGCACTGCTCTCGCCTGCTGTACTGTCTTTCCCCCCCGCTACCTGGGGACACGCCTGCATTAGGTGTCCGCTTTTCCCGCAGCCGAAGCACTTCATGGATTCGGTTCATACGTAAATCACGTAGTCGAACGTTAACCTGTGCTCCAGCTTTGTGTTGTTACTGTTCAAAATAATGTATGTGAACCTCCTGAAGGACACTACGTGCTTCACCAGTTCAGACTTACATCCGATCGGGATCATTTTAATCGGAGAGAAGAGCCTTCCATATCGGGAGAGCTCTCTCACCAAGATCGCTTCATCAATAAAGGGGGGAACATTTGACAATGTAATGGGCTTGAAAGGGGAAACACATAGATGAGTGAACCCCCGACTACAATTCCATCCGTGTTCAGTTTGGCCGCCCTTTCCACCGTGTTCACGAAAAGAACCACCGCACTGTTCATCCGTGACGCCGCCACAACATTTTTATGGCTGAACACCTTTCCTGCAGCCAGGCTGCACTCCTCCACACTAGCGCCGGTCACCACCCTCACACCGTGGCGCCGGGTTATGGTGTTAAACCCCTCTGTGCTCTTGGCCGCCATGCTCCCCAGCGAGGTGCTGGTGCTGACACCAAGAGACCTTCTCTACACACAGAGAATAGAGAATCTAAGATGTTATAAAAAAATATATAATAATTATAAAGAAAAAAAACTATCAAACGATAGAAAATGCAAAGAAAGAGAGGAAACGCGACAAGCACGTTCCCGCTCACACTCCACACGCCCCGCCCACTCACTCCGAGCATGCACTCCGCAGAGAGAGAGAGAGACAGAGATAGAGAGAGTGTGTGTGTGTGTGTGTGTGTGTGTGTGTGTGTGTGTGTGAGTGTGTGTGTGTGTGTGTGTGTGGTCAATCAACACTAATTAAAACTAACAATCAAAACTAAAAAAATAATACTATTCACTTCCTCCTCAGAACATTGATGCTGAACCTAAAAGCTCTGCTTCAG
>JAAIIK010000355.1:0-26040 GCA_014706435.1 Silurus glanis
CCAAGCCTCTGGGCCTTTTATTGGGAGTTCTAACCGAGTTTTGTGGGAATTGGTAATTAAGAAGGGAAACTTGGAGCACTCCTGAGGTGTTTGGTCTCAGAGGGGATTCTGAGATCTGACAAGATCTGGCAGATTTAGACATTCAGAGCAGTCTGCTCCAATATGTGGATGACCTACTGATTTGTAGTCAAACTAAAGAACAATGCATGAAGGACTCGTTAAAGGTTCTAGAAACCCTAGCTCACAATGGACACAAGGTCAGTAAGGAAAAATTGCAATTCTGCCAACAAAAGGTAGAATATTTGGGTAGAGTGCTCGAAGGCACTACACGTAAAATCTCACCCTCACATGTAGAGACAATTCAGAAAACACCACAACCTCAAACAGTGCAACAGATGTTGTCATTCTTGGGTTTAGCTGGTTTTAGCAGACGGTGGATTTGTGATTTTGCGTTGAAAACACAACCTCTCAGAGACATGATGAAAGCAGCAGATCAGACAAAATCTAGCGCACGTCTGGTCTGGACAGAGGAAGGCAAAAAGGCCTTTGAGACAATCAAAAGTGATCTAAAATTTGCCCCAGCACTAGCCTGTCCAGACTATACAAAACCATTTCACCTCTATGTGTCAGAAAGGCGAAAAATCAGCCATTTTAGCACAACAACAACAGAGTATGGGAAAGAAGCCAATTGCATACTACAGTACAGCTCTTGATAATGTGGAAAAAGGCATGCCACCTTGTTACAGAAGATTGGCAGCGGCAGCATTTGCCTATCAAAAAGCATCAACAATCACGATGGGTCATCCAGTGACCCTGTACACTTCACATGCATTACATGCTCTGCTGACAAGTCAAAAGTTTGTGATCACGAATGCGCGTAGGACAGGGTATGATGTAATTCTGTCTGCACCAGAACTAACAATTGAGAGATGCCTCACAAAGTCTTACCAGATGAGGGAATTCCCCATGAATGCACTACAGAAGCAGAGAAATTTCTAAAAGCCAGAGATGACCTAGAGAACCAACCATTGCAAAATGCCCAAATTGTTTTGTTTGTGGACGGATCATGCTATTGCGCGAATGATGGCAACAAAGCAGGATATGCTGTGGTCATGCACAAAGAGGAAGATGACTCGTTTCAAGTACTAACGAGTGTAAGTGTGCCGCAACCTTGCTCTGCCCAATTGGCAGAAATAAAAGCCTTAACAGCAGCATGTAGGCTGGGAGCAGGGGGAAGGTGTACTATTTACACTGATTCAGCCTATGCACATGGGGTATGTCACACATTTGGACCTATCTGGGAACAAAGGGGTTTCCAGAGAGCTGATGGATCATCCATTTTGCATGGTCCTGCAATTTCTGATTTGCTCAAAGCAATGATGCTTCCAAAGGCATTAGTCATTGTGAAATGTAAAGCCCACAAATCTGATGGTGAGATAGTCTGTAGAGGTAATGCAGCAGCGGATGAGGCAGCTAAGAGAGCAGCAATGGGCGAAGATTGTGTGAAAGTGATGGTGCAGGATGAAGAGCATGAGGAAGTACGAGGGCAGGTGACAGAAGAAGATCTTGGGGAATATCAGGATGTAGTAAGTGGGGAAGAGAAAGAAAGGTGGAAGAAACGAGGTGCAGTACAAGACCCCAACACAGGGTTATGGAGGAGTGTTGATGGGGTGTGGGTGGCACCGTTAGCCCTTTTGCCCAAGCTCATTGGCGAAGCACATGGGGTAGATCAATGTAATCGTAGGGAGACAATAGACACAATCCGAAGGAATTGGTGGTCGCCATATCTGGCCAGTATGGTGGACAAATTCCTGAGGTCCTGTTTGCTATGTGCAGCACGTAATGTCAGAAAACATTTCACAGCACCAATCAGTCACATTCCTGAACCAAGGGGACCATTTCAACATTTGATGATGGACTTTGTGGACATGGCAGGCAGGAAGGGAAAAGGTATATTTTGGTAGTAATAGATCGTTTTAGCAGATGGGTGGAGGCAACAGCTACTGCCAAGAATGACGCAAAGACCGTAGCTAAGTTTTTGATCAGGGAAGTGATTCCAAGGTTTGGGATACCTGATAAGTTGAGCTCTGACAATGGACCGCATTTTGTGAATAATGTGATCAAGGCAATTTCAGAAGCTTTGTGTATCAAGCAGAGAATGGGGTGTGTTTACCATCCACAGTCACAGGGAATGGTTGAGAGAGCAAATGGGGTGTTGAAGGAGAAAATAGCAAAAATTTGTGCTAGCACAGATTTAAATTGGGTACAAGCTCTTCCGCTGACGTTGATGAAAATGCGCTCTCAAACAAATCGCAACACACACCTGACACCACATGAGTTGCTGACAGGGTGACCCATGCCAGTTGCTCTTACACAAGGACCTTACACAGGCTCCTCGCTTGACCAACTTGAAGCAGACATGTCCAGTTATTGCAAACATCTGACGCAAATACATAGAACTTTATGTTCACAGGTCTGTGAAGCCACACACGGGGCGCAGGTTGATGAGCCACTGCAGCAGGTGCAACCAGGAGATTACGTGTACATCAAAGTGTTTAAAAGGAAACACTGGAGTGAGCCACGACGTGAAGGCCCATTCAAGGTGGTACTAGCAACCCCTACCGCAGTCAAGGTCGAAGGTAAGGAACACTGGTATCATCTTAACCATTGTTGCAGAGCTGCGCTGAAAGGACCACAGTGGAGGAAATCTCAGGCTGAGTTGGCGCACTGTGCTCACTCTGACGACTCAGAAGGCGACGACGACGACGCAGGCCCTGCACAGGATGGAGGGCCAGCATACAGAACACGTACCAAAACCAAACAGCCAGAGACCAAACAGCCACGACCTGTTGAAGGGGAACAGGTGGCAGGCTGTTCATATCAGGTTGATTCACGACCACCGCACGACACACTAGACTCTGACAAAGTGGAAGAGACTATTCATAGACTACTAGACAACGCAGAAAACACTCTCACTCCACCTGAACAGTTTGGCATCCTTAATCTACAAGATCTAGTGGATCTAGATATCGATCTACCTGTGAGACCATGACAAGCAATCCCCCATGACCCAAGCAGGCTCACCCCACAAAGGGAGACTGGGCATTACTCGTCATGACTTTAGTAGTATGGTTCGTTTGCACTTACATTTCACTTAATCGACATCCGCATAATCCAGTAGATATATCAGGCCCCGTGTCTAACATTTCTCTAAATAACTGTTCTCAGCCCGCAGCTTGCCCAGAAAGTCGCAACATGTCTAAATACAGATACAAGAGATCTAAACCTCTATGGTCCCAAAATCACCACGTTAAAACCAGTCTCACTTCAGACGAAGCTGCTAGAGTTTCTATATACCTGGCAAGGGGTGTGCTCGTAGAACAGTTACGATGTGCATTGGGCGTCTTAACTAACACCAAAGTCTTGACACATCTTCCAGTAACTGCAAAACACATATTTGTAACATACACAATATCCCTTGAACATTCCCCTAACCCTACAGACACAATAGACACTCCCAAATACAAGATGAGACTCGAGGCTCGGATGACCGACACAGATAAAGGAACAGATGTTATAGTGGCCACAGGAGTACCCCCATAGAATTATACCTCGTGTGGTAGACACCCGTAGCTGCACTGACGTCACACTCTTATGGTTCTATGGTTTTCCCCATGTAGGGATCCCGCATGGCACTTTCGAAAGAACCTCAGTAGAATCCCTGCCGTATGGCACTGAAGTATATAAGATTCTAGTGTATGTCCCTAACTGGCAAGAAGGAATGGACTTGCCTAGAATACAACTTAGTTTCAGGTATAAGAATCCAAATTGTCCCTCTAACCCCAAAGCCCCAACCTGCTTCAGGTGTGCGGAAAGGATCAATGTGACATCCGTAATACAGTATAATGAAACTACAAGCATTCAGCCAAATCTTAACCTGTATAGGCAATGGCTGGTAGATTCGGCACGTGCAGCAGTGCCTCACTCTACGTGTATTGTATGCGACAGGAGATCTCGTCGTCCACCTCGGGCTATGCCGACAGTAGGTCTAGAAGAATGTGACAAGGCACCCTATAACACCACACATCTTTGTCCAGCTATATGTCTGTTAGGTTCAGCTGCTGTTAATTATGGAACCAAATGGATGCGCTTACGGAGTTCTGCATGTGAGTATCATCCCCTAGCCACACTTAGTAATGATGATTTGCGAGTGACAATGCATCCAGGACAAACTTTCCCATTATGCATTCGATCCAATGGAGCAGTTAATGTGGGCTCACTACCTGTTGAGGCATGTGACCAACAGATTGATGCGGCGTTCCACATGGTTAACTTAATATCTTCCTGTAATTCCTCCACACAAAAGTGCGACCCTAAAACAAATAGACAATTTCATGTCCCAAGCTTGAGAATGGGCACTTTGCCTCTAGCAGACATATTCTGGTTTTGTGGTGGAAATGAAGTGCTGCAGGTTCTACCTAACCTGTGGCATGGTCGCTGTGCACCAGTAGTTCTAGAAGGATGCCTCATTGTAATGGCAGTGAATGAGACCCGTTTAAATGAACTGTCTAGATCAAGAAAACGTCGAAGCACGTCCATGGGTGACATAGAGAAAACCATTCTGTCCAATGTCATGGATAATTACAGGGAAAAGTATCTCACAATCACTAATGGATCTAGAGTACCCTCATGGGGCCCAGACCCTCAGATCACTATTAGTTGGAAAGGCACACCAGTAGGTATTATGGCTGACTTTGTTGCTCTGGATAGAGCCGCCTCCAAGGCACTAACATGCTTTCTCCCTTGGATCCAGGTAGATCGTAATATGGCCTGGATAAATTATATTTGGTATAACCAACAACGTTTTATCAATCACACAATTGAAGCCTTAAATCTGATTACAGAACAACTCCATGCCACTACATTAATGGCGGTACAGAATAGGTTCGCTATTGACAAAATGCGTGGCCCAGACCAAGGTGTATGTCAACTTATTGGGGAGGACTGTTGCGCGGTTATTCCTCTTCACACTGGTCCTGCAGGTCCGCTACACGCTCTACTAGACCGTATGGTGAAAGCCCGTGATGAGATGGTCTCAAATAATGCGAAGGAATCTGCTTTTTCCAATTGGCTAAGTTGGCTCTTTTCTTCAAATTGGTTGGCGGGACTGGTGCGTATTGGAGCTACACTTGCCATTATTCTTGCAGCTGTGGCGTGTTTTGTTTGCTGTGGAATTCCCTGTCTCCGTGCTCTTATCAGCAAGACTGTGCACTCACTGTTCGGACAATTTGTACAGCTCCCAATGTCTGCTGTCGCAGAGCAGGAATCTTCTGCAGACCACATCTATGCTGCTATGGACCATAATGTCTATGTGGAAATGGACGCAGGGTGTTTGGCCCTGGACAAAGAAGACAAATAACTTTCACCAGACATATCCTTTTTACTATATATAGCAGCATAGATGTGGTCTGCAGAAGATTCCTGCTCTGCGTTTGATTATTGATCGTGGTGATGATGACATGACTACTGAGTCTTATCATGTTGTTGTTGTGAGTGCTTCATGTTGTGTGCAGGAACATGGCCACTGGAGGACCCAGGTGGCTACTGTCAAATCTGCGGCTGTTTCCTGGCGTGTGTGCATTCGCTGACGCATGTACTGAGGGGTATCATTTTGATTTCGACACATTCAGGGGTCCCTGCGATGCGTGTGATTCCCTCGCCTTTGACCTTCAGACACACTGCTTCTGGTGCCAGGGGCAGGACAACTGTCCTTTGGGTGAACAATGCTATGATGGACCCCGCGAATGGTTCAGTTTTCCTCCTAAAAGGGATGAATTAGTTTGGGTAACTGATGAGGACCAGCGCAGACCAGTGACAGCCGTTGTGCACCATGCTAACATGTTTTCTCCGGAGGGAATGTGGTTAGACTCCATTCAGAACTCTGTCTATGATCTTCCTGGTGGACTCCAGCTAGTCACCCGTATCTTCAGTGTGCGCCGAGCTATTTCTCTGGCCGAATCTTTCAGGGTTCCTCCTCGCTCACTAGGAGCCCCGAGCACTCACAGTTTCCTGATCACAAACTCCATCATGCAACGCACTACTGTAACATACTACACCATTACCTTCTGTGGCTATGTTCTATGGACAACGGAACCAGCAAGACATCAGGATTGGCACTGCCGTCCTATCCTTGTTTGCAGGTGCCACACGCGCAGCATGGACTAAAGTGTCATTTCGTCGCGAGGTAGACATTCTCGACTCAGATGGCACAACGCTGTGTGGTTTGCATTGCGCTCTGGCCACCATATATCCGTTCCCCTGCCGCAATGGATTAAACGGTTGTCTCCTGTTCCATAGTTCCGCCACATTTAAATGGACTATATTGTTTTGTTTTCATTTATTTTCATGTGTCTTACATTTAGCTGCGTGTACAATCACGACTAAGGATGACCTTTGTGGTTAGTCCACTGTCGCGCCACTGGCGGGCAGAGTGGGAATTTTCCCTGACAATTGGCTGATATCAGGGTTTTTCGCCCACTCCTAGTTCATCATGTTGTGATTAGGCATACCCATTGTTGTGAGGGTGGGAGTAATGTCGATTTCGATTTTGATTTGATTTTCATTTTTTTATTTTAATGTCGTGTCGTGTTTGTCGTGTCGCATTTGATTTTTTTTTACCGTTTTTTACTTTAATTTTCGATTTTAATCGGTTGAGTTTTTGAGTTTTAATTGATTTTGAGGTTTTCATTTTGATTTAAGTGTAAATTTGAGTTTTAATCTGTAGATTAGATTTTTATTACCTTCTCACGTCTTTTGAGGTTTTGATGTTGATCAATTTATTTCATCTATTAATTTAGGTTTTGATTTTGCTCACCAATTACACGGATTCTAAATACTCCAGTAGTCTTACACTGAATTTTACTTAGTCAAAGGTGATAAATGACCGATATTATTACTGAACTTGATTGCTTTCACTGGTTTCTGGTAGGCTGTGTGCCTTCATAGGTACGAGATTCTTCTTTTTACTAAGTCGATGTTTCATGTATACTAGTTTTAGCAGACTTTTGGGTCCCCTGACCAAATGGATTTTTTAAGAGATTGTTTAGATTGTATACTTGTGACTATTTTACTTTTGATCACCATGGATATTAAGACTTAATGGACTTTTTCCTTGGACCAACTTATGGACCTATTGGATTTCTCTCATGGATGTCAATACACGAGTGCCTGGTAAAGTGCTAGTAACCTCTTCCAGGGCTCCAACAAGACCCCCTGCGATACGCAAAGTATCTGGGTCAGAAGAAAACTACATGTGCCAAAGAACTCAAAACTTTTACTTTGTTCTATTGCTGTATTACATGACATATGATTGGTGATGGGTTATCACGGAAGTAAGCGGAATGTGAGACTATAAAGTCTCAGAGGGGGGAGTAATGTCGAGAAAAATATTTTAATCAACCTTATCTAGAGTGTGTTACAATCAAACTAATATTAATCCAACAAAATTAACCTAATAATCAATGTAGAACATATTAGATACAATAGAAGTAGTTTGATAAAACCTGTTTAGCCTATATGTTAATCAAACTTATATAACCTATTTACACCAAGTATAAGTAGAATAGTTATAATAAGGCACTTATGTGTGAGAGTAGAATAGAGTCTGACTGATGTTATGAGTGTGCTGAACAGACAAAGAACAAAGACAGCTTTGAAGTTTAAGCATGTTTATTGGGATAGAAAAACTTGTGGGCTTCTGCAGCTGCAGAAGACATGAAGGAGTAGCCTGGCTCAGAGTTGGGTGAAGGGAGGGGAGCAAGATAATTGGGAGAATGGACCGGAGATGTAGGAGAATAATCAGTGGGAGACCAGCATGAGGGATAAGGAGAAAACTGAGGTCTCGTTGCAGGAAAGCAGGTGTCATCGTCAAGGTCGTCAGCATAAGTTTGGGTCTGTTGGTCGCAGGTAGCAGAGAGGTCAGATGAGGTCTGTGTGCCTATATTACGCGTTAAGGTGCTCTGCACGATGCGAGGAGGCAGACAGGGATTCTCTGGAACAGTTGAACTAGAGAGATGTTCAAGAAATTGAGCAAGCTCAGTAGCAAGTGAGAAGAGCTGGAATTGGCGATATTGTTTACAAAGACCGCCCTTAGGAGATGTCCCAGAACATCTGCGTGATGGAGCTGAGCAAAAGAAACCAACAGAAATAAGATGTTAAACAGGGTAAAGTCACAGTGACAAGAAAAACACAAACTGCTAGATGCATGCAAGAATAACACCCATTCAAAAGAAGATTCAACAAACTATATAACAATCAGTTCAGAAAATATAAATGAAGTATAACCTAGGTACTTGTATAATCAAGTAGAGTAATATGGTCAAACATATATATGAATAGACAATCTAAATACACTGATATAGCTAGATTCAACGTAGAATAGCAAACAGCATTATAAAAAAGAATAAAAGCATAACACTTACCCATTGCAGATGCAGGAAGGCAAAATAGGCCGCAAAATGGTTGTCACACTTGTTAGACTGAAGCAATGTATGCTTGGATTTAGAGAGAATAAAGGCTTTATACACACTCATTTTTTTTTTTTTAATAAAACCAGATAAAAGGCCGAAAATAAGGGGAATGGAGGAGAGCAGGAACTCCAAATATGGGACCATATGGGAAGAGCAAAGACCAAGGCCAAAGATAAGGGAAATTGAAAAAAAGAGGGCAAAGTCAGAAAATAAGGGGAATTGTTCAAGATGAAAGAAATTAGAAAAAAGAAAAAAAAAAAAAAAGACACAGGGTGTCTGCAGGGTATAAATACGAGCGCGAGCAAACAACAGGTGTACTTCGTCATTCTGGTGTGCTTTATCATTTTGATGCGCTGATCATTTTGATGTGAAGTACCCACCTTCGATTGAGCTCATTGGAACGTGTATGAAATAAAGAAGTTTTGCTTTTACTCATCCAAGACTGAGGATCCTTCATTGGCGGTTTGTGTCTATTATATTTTGTCTTTTTAGAATTGGCTGGGCAACATTGGGAATCCTCAGAGCAAAGACTCCACCCTTGATGTGTCGCCTCAGAGACGGGCTCTGAGTTCCGACATATTTAATGGCGCCCAACGTGGGGCCCTAAAGGTCAGCGCAAAGGTCGAAAACCTGAACAGGGGACCGAGCATCCTGTGGGCTGCAGCCGCTGGCAACAAGATTCAGAGAAAAAGGTAAGCAGACACCTGTTATACTCAAAGTCTGTGATTAGTAACTGTATGCCCATGAGGTTGTCGGCCCCGGGGAGGGTATAGACTGCTGGCCTAGGGTCAAAGAACTATTGGGTGGAAAAATTAGTGTTGGATGAGAACAAGCAAATGTGAAATAAAGTTATGAGGTGGAGAGTCACTGCGTACAGAGACGCAGGGTGAGACCCACGTAGAACTACGGCTAATTATTTGTACCTTAGTCTGTCAGACTTTCCATATGGTCTAATAGGTTGCAGACTATGTAGACCGAAATCGTGTAAACCCAAAGGTGAAGCCTTGGTGATTCGGGTTCAAGTCCCGGTGTGAGAAGATAATACTTCTCATATGGTCTAAAAACAGGAAAGATACCATAGGTCTTTACTAGGGGATCCAGATTCGTAACCTGGTGTGGAAAGGGTACATTTAAAAGGTCGTGAGTTGCTAGTATAAGAGTAAAAGGCTCGAAGAGTCACCGTAACGAGTACGGGGTGAGACCCGAGGATATTGGAGTTATTGAGAAGTTATTGAGATTACTGAGATGAAGTGATGGCCATGTATAAATGTACGTTGTGTTAACTGCAGTTGTGTAAGTGTTTTGTTGTCATATTTTTTGTGAAGAGCGTGTTGGTGAAAGCTGAGTTGAAGAGTGTATTTCTATGTATGCTTGTGTTTTGTCTGTGAATTTATATGCATGCTTGTGTTTTTTGCTATTGCTTGCTGTTGGCTTGCGCTGATTGGGAAGATGATGAAATTGTGATCATACTTGTATTATTGTCATATCTGTATTATTAATAAAATAGCATGGTATACACGCACACACATTAGAAGTACAGGAGAGCTGCGCGTGGACGAGAGAAGAAGCACAAAAGGAGGGGGCGCGGGCACGTGCATATAGACACGGAGCGCACGAGGGGGGGCGCGCATGCGCATAGGCGCACGGAGCATACCCCCCCCCCCCCCACACACACACACACACACACACACAGTGACATCACTCGCTCGTTCGCACACGCTCACACACACACACAGCGCGATTGAATAAAGAATTAATAAATAAGTAGATAAATAAATAAAATAGAGGGAATATAGCAAAATAATGCATGGATTTAATAGACATAGAGATAGAAACGAATGGGCTTAGAGCTCATTTTTGGGACGAGAGAACATATAAAGATAGAAACGGTATAGAGAGGAGACATACAGAGAAGCAGATACAAGATAAATTGTGGGCTATTACACATTTGCATGGCATTGATGTGTTACACCAGATATTCCCAGAGGAAGACTGGTATGAAAAGATAAAAAGCATCTGGAAACCTCAACTGTTAAGCCCAGTATTGCGCACCCTAGTGGAAGCCCCTAAACCTAGTAAAGCAGTGATACACCTGTTTGATTTCATAGCAGACCCAAATAGTGAAGACGAGGAACCATTGATAGAATTAAATGCAGAAGTACCTGAACAATCTAATTATTGCTCAGGACTGACAGCAACTGTTGTAGTGGAACCCAGAGAGGTGTTGTGGGAAAGAGGTGCAGCCACCTCAATTCTGGTCGATAAAATCAACTCGTTAAGTGGACAGAGCCGTAAAAATCCAAAACGACCTTGTAAAACAGTGAGACGGATAAACGCCTATCTAAAGTGGTCTGCTAAAAATAGAAACCCAGGCCACCGTAGAGAGGCACACAGAGCGAGACAAGGGTGCATCATGAGTGCGGAAAAATCCACAATCACACCTGTGGATGTAATAATTTTAAGGCATAAAGGAGCTGAAAAAGAGATTAAAAAATACATGAAAAAATGGAAAGACCTGACAACTGGGGATTTGCAATGGCCAGAAGAGGGAACATTTAATAACAAAAAGTGTGATGTAATGAGGACCAGAATAAGATATTGGGGAGAAGTGAAAAAAGAGAAGAAGGAAAAGACAAAAAGGAAATTAGACATCATTGAGTGGTTTGAACATGAGGGAGAAATGCTAAAAGCACACAGAGAAAGGGCAGAGAAGGGAATAGGAAGTAAAGGGGGAAAAGGGCCAGAAAAGGCTTCAGCCCCACCATTTGAGGAGTTTGAGGAACAGAAAAAACCACCGCCATATTCTGAAGTAAAGAAGCATGAGGTAACTGGCATTTACCCAGTAATAGAGAAAAAGAAAGAATATCATGACATACAACTAGACATAACAGGAGGACGGATCAAAGGGAGGATGGAACTCCCAGCTTCAGACAACAAGATAAACAAGGGAAGAACAAGACAAACAAACAGAGTGTTATTTGAGAAGCCTGATGAGGAGGAGGGAGATGATGAAGAAAGCAGCAATGAAGGGGGTTATGACTATGAACATGATTATGATCTAGATATCACACCGGAAGACTGGGAGAGAGAGCGAGAGGAACTAGAACCACCTGAGTATGGCCGGAATTAAAGACATCGCCAGAAAAAGCAACCACGAAGACATGGAAGGTGTGAAAGTACCCCGAAAGCACGAAAAAGACTAAACAAAGCCACATCTCTTCCAGACATCAGAAACAAAAATGTAAGCAAAGAAGATTCGAACTCAGGAGAAGAACGCAAGGATGAAGAAGAGTTTGTTGTCCTGAGCCCAAAAAGAGGGGAAAAAGTGCATGTTCACGGAATATTGGAAATGACACCCAAAATGCCACGGAAAAGTGATCCACTGCACACAGAGGTGAAAACTCTGCAAGAAGAAATGACGCTACATGAAGAAGAGAATGCAGCAAACAGACAAGAACTGGCAAACACCCAAGAGAGGATAGAGAGAATGGAAGAAATTCTAAAAGACACTCGAAGGGAAATGGACCATGCAAAGAAGATCATAACGAAAGTGACTGGTGAAATTCACCAATTAAAGGTGAAGCTATACCAACGAGAGAACGCCCAGCTTGAGGCAGAAATGCAGAAAGCAGCTCAGAGAAGCATGGAAACAGCAGACCAGTGGCAACAATATCTTGATAGACTAGAATTCCAACTGTCAATGAATCAACCGAGAAACAGCGCAAAGGATGGGAGAAAGAAAGATCGGAAAGCAACAAGGGAAATAATGATGGATATCCCATGTGAACACAGGATAACAAGGTCACAAGCAGCAAGAGGGAATCAAGATGATGAAGAGGAAGACATGGAAGAAGAGGCGATAAGTCCTAAACATCAAAAGTCTTTGCAAATGCCAGTCATTATAAAAGGAACAGAGCCAATATATACACCATGGTCATTCATGGATCTTACTGGACTGATAAGCAGACTGCCTAAAATATGTGAAGGAGCACAAAGATGGATAACACGTTTTGAAGAACAAACTATGGGCCAGATGCTGGCCATGGGAGATATCAAGGCAATTTTGACACAGTCGTTGAGAAAAGCTAAGATGATAGAAATATTGGATCAAGCGCAACTAGGAGACGTGGGAAAAAATCAAAGGTATGATCGCTGGTCATTTGGATCAAAAAGAAATGACGTATGGAATGCACTTCGATCCGCATACCCAACTCAATCTGATCCAACCAAGGTGGAAAACCTGAAAATAGACAAAAAAGAGGGAGCTGCTGCCTTCATCCTTAGGTTACAGAAAGCTTGGGCTGAAGAGATGGGGTCGGCATGGGATGAGACAACGGCTAACATCACATTGTTTAAGATAATGGTGAGGAGGGCACGTCCAAGTGAAGTACAAGAGAAGCTTGAATCAGTTGTATGGCTAAATGCCATGCCCTGGGCATCTTTCCAGGCAAATGTCACACATGCTGTGGAAATGCATAGGAAGAAAAAGGAAGCAGCTAAACAAACAGCAGAAGATTTAATAACATTGCTGCACAAAGCACAGCTCGGAGAGATAACACGGCGCAAACAAGAAAATCAAGAAAAACGCAAAGAAGAGAAAAATTCAGCTAAACAAGCAGCAGTCATGATGGCACCAACCACTGCGCAGCAGGATCCGGCTGGTCAAACCACACCAGATCAAGGAAATCAGCAACTAATGCCTGTGGGACAACCAATGATGACCTATCCAACAAATCAACAATATCCACCACAAAACAGAGGGTGGGGACAAGGAAGAGGCCGAGGAAGAGGAGGAATGTTTCAACCAAGACCGAGAAATTATCAACCACCGAGAGGAGGAAGATGCTGGAACTGCCAAGATCCCAATCACATGATGAGAAACTGCCCATATCCAATAAGACAACAGCAAGGTAACCAACAACAAAATCAAAGCTGGCAGGATCCTGGAAATTGGGCAGGACCATGGATGGGACAGAATCAACAAAATCAACAAACTTAAGCAAACTTCAGAGGCGGCCCTCCAGGGCCACCTCAAGGTAACATGTGAAGATGCCCAGAGAAGCCAGAGGGGGAGCTGGTACAGTGCCCCACCTCGCTGTACCCTGCACAAGAACCAACCATAATGGTGAATGTGAGTAACCAGCTCCAAACATCGTTTTTGATTGACACAGGAGCAACATTCACAAGTATTGGAAAAGAAGGCTCTAAGCTCCCCCTCTCACGCAAAGCAGTAAAGACAGTAGGCTTCTCGGGTAAAACTCAAACTTTGCAATTCACAGAGCCACAAGACATAACAGTAGAAGGAATCACTATACAAGCACCACTATTGTATTCTCCCGATACTCCAGCAAATCTATTAGGCAGAGATGTACTGTGCAAGCTAGGAGCAAAAATCTACTGTGGACCTATAGGAGTGTGGGTCGAACTTCCTGAATGCTTGGCTCAACAGTATGTGATGGTGGAAAGGAAAATAGAACAACAAACACTGGATAAAGTCTATTGGCTGGAACTCGAAGAGACATCCTCAGAAATTCACAAGCTGTATGACCACTGAAAAACATTGTTCACGAACATGCGTCCAGATTGTGTGGAAACCAGAAAACCATGGCATTGCACCATAAAGTATGATGAGGGGGGACAAGATAAAGAATATAAGATTTTGTGGGGAGAACATGTAGAAGGAAACCAGTACAGTCTCAAAACAGAAAACGTGATCATTGGTCCCCAAGGGATAGCTGCAATAGTACAGCTACCAGACCACATTGCTCAGTGGTATTCAGTCAAGAACTCTGTTCCACATGTCTACCTAATGATCGGGCAAGATTTCAAATCCAAAGACCTAGGGCCAATGGTCAGAGAAGCAAGTCAGGTAACTGAATGGATACCAGTGGAAGAAAAAATGAGTATGTCGTCTGACAGGAAATATCTCAACATAAAGCTAACAGCGGAAGACAGTGTGGTAGCTCACACTGTGTTGATCAACAGACAGGTGCAGGTGAGAACGCAAGTAGGGCAGGTAGGACAGTGGCAGCAGAAGGTAGAACAGACTGAACTAGAAGGAGAACAGGTACGGAAACAGGTTCCAGAAAAGCTATGGACTAAACATCAGACAGATGTAGGGTTAGTTAAGTCATCAGGGTTGGCGAAAATTCAACTAAAACCCAATGTGCAATTACCTTACCAGAAACAATACCCATTATCACAACAAGCAATAGAGGGGATAAGACCAACCATTGAGGGACTAGTTGAAGCAGGAGTGTTAACTCCAACAAAAAGCCCTTGCAACACACCCATTTTTTCGGTCAGAAAACCTAATACAGACAAATGGAGATTGGTCCATGATTTAAGACCAATAAATCGTGTTGTGGTAGCAAAAAATCCTGTAGTACCTGATCCACACACTTTGTTAACAAACATCCCTGAAGGGATACACATGTGAATGAACACTGTGAACACCTGAATGGTACACTGTGATTGATTTATGCTCAGCATTTTTTAGTGTACCACTGCATCCTGAGTCTCAGTTT
This sequence comes from Silurus glanis, assembly GCA_014706435.1. NCBI lineage: Eukaryota > Metazoa > Chordata > Actinopteri > Siluriformes > Siluridae > Silurus > Silurus glanis. The sequence goes on from JAAIIK010000355.1 coordinate 15,056, forward strand.
TTGTTTGCATTCACTTACGGGGGAAAACAATACACCTACACCCGACTGCCACAAGGGTATTGTGAAAGCCCATCAATTTTTAACCAGGTGTTAGCACGAGATTGTGGAATTTTTGATAGGCATCATTGCAGTCAGTTTATACTTATTACCAATTATCAGTTAACAGTTATTTTAATACCACTTAATGGACTTAGTATATACTTAATTGATTGACCTGCTTAACAGGATAAACCTCAGACCTATTTTAATCTAGCTTATTTGCTTGCTTACAAGAAACCACAACAGAGACCATTTAGAAAAGACCACCATGTTTATTTTCAGAACTCAGGCCCAGTGAGAACACTTGGGAAAACGAGGACAGGGAGGACAAACCAGACAGGGACAACCAAGAGATTTAGCCTGGGGGGAACTGGGAGAAGAAAGGAACTCATACAGATGAGAGGCCATCTCAGACTCAGACTCAATCATGATGACACTGGCAGGGGAAGAGGGCCCAGGGGTAGGACTGCGAGGAGAAGTAGGAGAATAAGATGGAGAGACAGGTTGAAAAGAGGCAGTAGAGACCGGAGAAGAGGGCCCAGAGTCAGGCGCAGTATCAGTGTCAGAGGTGTCAATGGCCCCAGAAGGGGGATTAACAGGCAGAATCACCACAGGGTCAGTCTGAGTGCCCACATCCATGAAAGAAGGAGGGGTGTGGGAAGGAGAGGAAGTACCAGGAGAAACAGAGCCATCAGAAGGGCTGTCCAAATAAGTAGACAGGTCATCGAGCAGGCGGTTGATCTGGAGGTGGCAAAGAGCAGGAAGACGAGCCCTAGGGTAAGGGCCTGAGGACTTGCGCTTAGAAGTTTTACAACGAGCTAGAACACATGAGAAAAAGGCGAAAGGTCAAATGGACATCATGGTGGCAAATAAGTAGGAAGAACCAGTCCAGCACACTAGGTACTGAACTAGTGCACAGCAAAGCATAAGAAAGCATATAACACACAGCAGTATAATCAACTATAATCATACTATTAGCAGAAAGCGCATAAGAGCATTTAAAATGGAGGTTTAAGGAAGAATATATAACCATAGAATAAGGTAAAATGAGAGAAGAGACTTACGCATGATCAAGAAGAAGAAAACAAGAAAATATCCAAGAGAGTTAAAGAATAGTCCAAAATGGTGTTTCTCCAGCAAGTGCCAAGACGAGAATAAGGAAGACAAGACGAGTTTTAAAAAATAAAGCCCCAAAAAGGCCCGAAAATAATGGGATAAAGAAGGGAGATCACGTGGGGGAAATGACGATAGGAAAGGGAGGAACCAGGAGGAAAAGGAAATAATGGGATTTAAGAAAAACCACGTGATGAATAACAATTAGTAGGAAGGGCCTAAAAACCCAGCAGGTTAGAAATAATGGGATTTGGAATAAAAATATGTAAATTGAGGAAGGAGGCGTCTAAAGGCGCCTGCACATAAATAGGAGACGGTCTCAGCAGTCAGGGTAGAGAGTGGAGTTCGTTCTTAGGTAGAGAGCATCTTCAAGACCGGTCTGAAGACTTCTAATTCAGGATTTTAGTTGTTACTTTATTTTTTTTTTGGTGAGCTCTGATTTTTGGAAACTACCTAAGATTTCTGGGTGGAAATCACCTTAGGTGATTTACACCAGTAGGGTTTTGGGGACTTTTCTTTTTGAAGCGCTTGCAAGCATCTATTATTTTGTAGAGGATTCTTTTTGGATTACTCTTGTTCTGGTGATTGATCTTCTCTGCAGAGAAAAAGAAATAAACTTGTATTTTGCTGTCCTTCTCAACCAAGCCTCTGGGCCTTTTATTGGGAGTTCTAACCGAGTTTTGTGGGAATTGGTAATTAAGAAGGGAAACTTGGAGCACTCCTGAGGTATTTGGTCTCAGAGGGGATTCTGAGATCCGACATTTTATTGGTGCCGAAACCCGGGAGCTTCTCCAAGGGATCGAACCAGGTAGCCTGAAAGCCTGATCCAGGGACCACTTACCCAGCAGTCTACAGAAGCCGGCCCAAAACCAGATCAAGGTAAGCAGACACCGTTTTTAAATATAAAGTCTGTGTAATTTGATATATCTGTGGCCTACTGTGGTGGGGTGGCCCCGGAGAAGGGTGGAAGGCACCTGACCCAAAGCCAAGAACCTAGGCAGGGAAGGAGGCTTGGATTGTGGAGAAACAGCAAGGGCTAATTAAGCAAGTGATAAGATAAAAAGAATACTGACGGTGAAACAGTCAGGGCTGACGGGATAGTCAGGCACTGTGGTATAGCAGTGGGATAAAGAATACTAGCGGTGAAACAGCTAGGGCTGACGGTATAGTCAGGTACTGCACGGAAGCAGTGGTTTGGATTACTGGCGGTGAAACAGCCAGGGGCTGCACGGAAGCAGTGGTTGGGGGGCCCCCGGTGTTAAGCAAATGTGTTAATGAATAATATGTGATTGAGCTCAATGTGTTACTGATATTACTGTGATGTTGAAATGCAAATGTGTTACTGATGTGTTCAGGAATGACTGAAATGCTGTGTGTTTGATAAAGGTGATATTTGAATGTTTTGAAGTGACTGTGATAGTAAAGTAAGGGACTAGGGTAATAAACCACAGAGAGTGAGGAGAGTAACAGAACAGGGAGTGGATGAGCGTGTTAGAGATAGAAACGAGGGGAATTAGAACACATTTCTTTGATGAGCGAACGTATCTAGATATAAACGGAGTAGAGAAGTGGCAAACTGAGAGTGAAATAGCAGACAAATTGTGGGAATTGACAACGTTCGACAAATTACAGGTGTTAGGAAGGGTGTTCCCGGAAGACAATTGGGAAAGGGTAATTAGGAAACTTTGGCGGCCCCGAGTGTTGAGTCCCGTGATACACACGTTGTTGGAAACACCTAAACCAGGACAGGCAGTAATACCGGTAGCAGAACTAGTACAAGACCCGTGAGACGAAGATAGCGAACCAGTTGTAGAAGTATTCGCGGTAAGACCAGAACAATATAATTATTGCTCAGGATTGACGGCAACAGTAACCGTTGAACCGCGAGTGGTGCAGTGGGAAAGAGGAGCGGCAACTTCGATTCTAATAGACAAAGTAAACTCGTTGGGGGGATTAACAAGGAAAAATCCATATAGAAGTGGCTTAACAGTAAAAAAGATATACGCAAAATTAAATTGGGTGGAATCGAATAGAAACCCAGGACCCAGATCAGACGCGACAAGGGCAAGACAAGGGTGCATGGTGGAGAAAAAGCAGTTCACTCCACTGGTAACCCCAGTTTGCATTATAATAAATCAACACAAGGAGGCAGAAAAAGAGATAAGAAAGTACATGAAAAAATGGCATGACCGGACAAAGGGAGGGCTGCAGTGGCCTGAAGAGGGATCGTTCAATGAAGAAAAGTGCAGAAGACTGAAGGATTGGATAGAATGCTGGGGAGAAGGAAAAAGTAGAAAAAATTAGGAAGAAGCAGGAGATAGTTGGATGGTTCGAGCAAGAGGGAAAAAGAAGACAAAAGCTGGATGAACCAACAAAGGAAAAAGGGAAAGGAAAACCGCAATGTAATTGCCAAAATGATTGCTATTGCAAAAGCTGTGAGGCAACGGGAGAAAGAAAGCAGGAGAGGGGGAGTGTAGGGACTGCCCCACCATGGGAGAAATGTGAGGAGCAGCCAAAACCCCCACCTTACAACGAAAAACCGCCCGGATATGCAACAGGACTATACCCATCGATACCGTATGCACACGAAAACCCGGAACGATTAACCATAGAGCTGACAGGGGGCATGGTGGAAGGGCTCATTAAATCGGTGTACAATGTTGAGAACAGGTCAGAGCTGGCAGCAGAAGAAGCGATCCGTCAAAAAGGGTATGAGAATAACCACCAGATTGACAAAGAACCTGAAGAAAGGGGGAACGCCCAGGAAGGAGGGCTAAACCCAGAGAGAGTAGAGAAGTGGACAGGAGGATATGTCTCGGATCCCGGAACATACCAAATTGACACAGCAAGAACAGCTGGAGAACGCATCCTGGACCTCGGAGCAAGAAGTAAGCAAACCAGCCACAGCACAACCATGTTCAGCCCAATTAGCAGAAATCAAAGCACTCACTGCGGCCTGCAAGTTGGCCGCAGGAAAAACATGTACAGTGTACACAGACTCTGCGTACGCCTATGGGGTGTGTCATGTGTTCGGCCCAATTTGGGCATAGAGAGGGTTCCAACGTGCGGATGGGTCTACAATCACTCATGGGCCAGCCATAACAGATTTGCTACATGCCATACAACTGCCAAAGGAACTAGCAATAGTTAAGTGTAGAGGCCACAAGACGGATGGTACAATAGTAACCAAGGGCAATGCAGCTGCAGATGAAGCGGCAAAGAAAGCAGCAGTAGGCGAACAAAGTGTAATGGCAGTGTTGATACCTGGAGAACCAGAAGAGAGATCGGAAAATTTGACATTTGATGAGATAGTCCAGGGGCAAGAGGCAGCAAGCCCAGAGGAGCAAGAATGTTGGAAAAAGAGAGGGGCATGGCAGGAAGATGACACAAAGGTGTGGAGAAGTGCAGATGGCATATGGGTGGCACCCAGGGCGCTACTACCCATGTTAATTAGAGAAGTGCACGGACCAGATCATTGCAACAGAACGGTAATTATTGACACAATCAGGAAAGAATCGTGGTCGCCCTATTTGGCAAGCATGGTAGACAATGCCCTAAGACAGTGTGAGGTATGTGCTAGGAACAATGTTAGGAAGAACTTCACAGCCCCCATTAGTCATATCCCAGTCCCGATGGGACCATTTCAACATTTGGTAATGGACTTCGTGGACATGCAGGACAGGGTGTCAGGGAAAAGGTACATTCTAGTAGTGGTGGACAGATTTAGCCGATGGGTGGAAGCGGTAGCAACAGCCGACAATACGGCAAAAACAGTGGCTAAATTCTTATGTAGGGAAGTGATTCCTAGATTTGGAATCCCTGATCAGATCCAGTCAGACAATGGGTCGCATTTTACCAACTCAATAATGAAAGAAGTGCTGAAGGCGTTATGTGTACCATCCTCAGTCCCAGGGAATGGTGGAGAGGGCAAATGGCACGATTAAGGCCAAAGTGGCAAAAATATGTGCAAGTACCAAGCTAAACTGGGTACAGGCATTAACATTGGCTTTGATGAAAATGAGAGCACAGACAAATAGGACCTTGCACCTGTCACCTCATGAGATAGTGACAGGGCGGCCTATGCCGATGCCATTCACAAGAGGACCATATAAAGGTCCAGGGTTGGAACAATTGGAAAAAGAAGTGTCTAGCTATGTAAAGCACCTAACAGGTGTGCGAGGCCACAAAGGCAAGTGAAGGTCCAACAGACAAAGAGGCAAAGAAGCTCTCAAGAGTTGAGCCTGGGGACTTTGTCTACATTAAAGTGTTTAAAAAGAAACATTGGAGGACACCAAGGCGGGAAGGCCCGTTCAAAGTGTTGTTGGCAACTCCCACTGCAGTGAAAGTTGAAGGTAAGGAACACTGGTATCATTTGAATCATTGTTGCAGGGCTCACGTGGAAGGTGAGAAAGGACAAAAGCCCATTGTAGGTGGAGGGAACGACGCCTCAGACGACGACGACTCAGACGACGGAGACGACGGAGACGACTACGGCCCGAGTACATCACATGGACCAGCAAAACGTACCCGAGCACAAGAAAAGAAGAAAGCAGAGCGACTAGCAAAAAAGCAAACGACGCCAGAACCACAAGCAGAAGAACCTCCGGCTGCCCCACAGCCAACTCACGAGTCATCTCCAGCTCCACCACACATGCTAGACTCAAACGCATCATACCCAAGAACCCCCCAAGTAGACAGTGCAGCCACTGAAAGCATCCCCACAGAAATCCCACCAGAAACACGAGACGTGTATCTCCCACTCCCCCTTTCCCCGTCCGCGTTTTCGCCATTAGACCTCCCGAGCCCATCACAGTATACAGGCGGACCTTCAACTGATCCAACAGCCTCCGTGCTATCCCCCTTTACCCTAACCGAACCGCCACCGTTATACGACACTCTTGACTCCATTGACATAGCCTGGGAACACCAATATGACTAAAATACAGGCCGGGATATGCGATCCCAAGCATAGAACGTATATTATGAGACGTAGAGCCCAAGAACATAAAAACACAATTCATCTTATGGTAGCAGTGACGGTGCTGCTGTATGGCACCCTATCTTTTGTATTAGTAGCGGTACAACAAACCTCGCAAAACGGTACCGTGATCTCCAATGAAACCTACCCAAACATGACCAAGCCTACTCATACCCCTCAGTCAAATCACTCTAGAAAACGTAGGGAAGCAGGGCAAGGATTTGCCTACATAGCGGGGGTTGAGGTGTATTGCTCCAACTTCACCCCAGTACTCCCTGACTTATGGCCACTGGCAAACGGCTCTATAGGCAATCATATGTGGTGTGCCTTAAATCTAATGGTAGCTGCTAATCACACTCAAACTGCACAAGCAAGCGCCCTCTTTCGCAACAAACATTGGTACCAGGTTAGCTATTCGGTTAGTTACACAGGCCCCGCCATTCCGCATAATGTAGATGTACAAAGTTGGGCCGATAATGCATCAAACTCTGACTTCCTGCTGACAGTGGAGGTAGGCGTATGATGGCCAAACGTGATAAACGACCTAAGTGATCCAACAATAGCCATTGTAATCACAGGAAGACCCAAGCATGGAGCCTGTAAGCGATTACATGGCATTTGGCTACATTATTACTACACGCAACATTCATCGCCCCGATCTGCATCAGTACAAACAAGCAGTGTAGATCCCAGTACGGGAGCACGAGTATATGCTCCTGGGGGCCAACCTGGCCTCCAACCCCGTCAGGCCGCTATAGACTTTGCAATCATATGCGGAGGGCCGTCCAGCAGTTCACCATCCATGTTTGCCGCGCTTGCCAATAAGAGCCTCACTTCATACTACGCCCCATGCAATAGCTCACGAAAACTAAGCCACTTTTTCGTACATATGGCCCTAAATGGCTCATGCCCAGAAACTTCAGTCGCCAGAGGGCAGAGTTTGGTGTATTGATGGCCATTATAATGAAAGCGACAGTCCCGGTTTTCCCCCGAACGTTTCGTCAACCGGCACTCTCCTCAGTGTCACTATACACAATGATACCGATAGCCATGCCACTCCCCCTAACCTGTATTACGCCTGGTTACAAGATACGGCACGCCAAGCACACCCCAACAGCACATGTGTTGTATGTCATAAACGATCAAGGCATATACCTTATGCTATGCCCACTAGAGGAATTCGCGAATGTGCGCAGGCCCCATATAATAGCACCCACTTATGCCCCACTGCATGCCTACTAGGAGCAGCCGCCCACACTCATGGAGCGGAATGGATGCACAACTATAGCAAATCCTGTTCGTACAGCCCAGACACAACTGAAACCCCCACAGACTTATGCGTACGCATTCACCCAGATCAGAAATTCCCTCTATGCATCAAAGGACGAGGTTCTATAACCGTTGGTAGTGTCTCCAAAGCAGCGTGTCAGGATACGCTGGAGGCTAACCACCCTATCATCAACATGATTCTCAGCTGTAACACCTCACACTACGGATATGAATCCAATACCACCGTCCAAGTGATCATTCCTAACCTTAGACTAGGCACTCTACCATTAGCCGATATATTCTGGTATTGTGGAGAACCACAGGTATTGCAGACCCTCCCTAAGTTTTGGGATGGGCTCAGCACACCAGTCCTGTTGGAAGGACACCTTACCGTATTCGAGTTAAATGAAACCAGGCTGGAACAGTTCCTCAAGCACTTTTTGACCTGCACTGTCCGGCGAACCTACTGTCCTGGGGCTTCATCCCGGCCAACAGGTGACGTCCGCCACGCCTACATCTTCCTATCCAGCAACTGCCACTGTGGAGCCTGTCACACCGTTGCACACTATGCGCAGGCCCCCTCAGCCTGGCTGACCCCTCAAGACGTACAGCAATTTTCACCCGAACTCCTCAGACGCAGTATGGCTCAACCGTACACGCCAGACCCACACATCCGCGGATTAAAACGACAGCTCCAGTGGACCACGCTTGCAGAGGACACTCCTCGTCCTATAGCTCTTATTTTACAGCATGCTGATCTCACCCTGTGCAGTCAACATTGGATTCATGAGAATAATAACTGCACGGACTATACGCTTCACGCCACACGCCCACTCACACTCACCACCCACACATACACCTTACGTCGCCTTATATCAGTGGCCTCAGCATATGGAGGCATTACCACACACGCATTCTTGCTAACACGGGACATTCTGCAGCAAGCCACATTGGAATATCATTCTGTCTCCTTGGCAGGCTATGAGTTGTGGTCCAGCCTACCAAGGGAGGACGTACAGACATTAAACAGCATTCCTACACAGCCACCGATTAACCCATTGTTTTACAGTACGGATTCTTCAGTACATGTTTCGTCACGTACACACCTTATACCCACCGACAGATTCGACATATGGGCACGGTTGGGTGCAGACTGTCGCATTACCGCCCCCTTGCCCTTCTGGACTCGCCACATGACGCCACGCCATCATTGGTATTGGCATTAAATATTGCTGTAACAAGTTTCACATGCTGTAAACTATGGATCTGGTGATCATTTCACACTGTCGCGCTACGGCGGGCAGAGTGGGAATTTTCCCTCACAATTTGCCCCGGAGGGTTTTTCACCCACTCCTGATCCATGATTGCGAAGGCCAACATTATTGTATGTATATATGTTCTTTTGGTGTTTTCAGGGGAAATAAGAGGGGAGTAATGTGGTAGAAGATAATGGGATTATGGGAGGTAGAAGATAATGGGATTATGGGATTTCAGTGAATTTGTGGAAGAAAATAATGGGATTATGGGATTTCAGTGAATTTTGTTTTTAGTGTTGTAGTCTAGTGTTAACCGCTCGTGTAGCTTTAAGGACCAAGGTTTAGTTTCCCTGGTCTGTTGATTTACTTTACCTACAGAGCACATTTATGTTAAGACATAATTGAGGTTTGTGTGTTTCACCGTATTACATTTCATTTGCCTATTGTCGTTATCATGTTATTTTTCATTTATCTACTGTCTGTAAAGATGCATGCAAGTGCCACGAGAATAAGTAGATTGTGTGAAACTTTTCAGTTTCAGAGGGGGAAGTAATGTGGAATTTTTGATAGGCATCATTGCAGTCAGTTTATACTTATTACCAATTATCAGTTAACAGTTATTTTAATACCACTTAATGGACTTAGTATATACTTAATTGATTGACCTGCTTAACAGGATAAACCTCAGACCTATTTTAATCTAGTTTATTTGCTTTCTTACAAGAAACCACAACAGAGACCATTTAGAAAAGACCACCATGTTTATTTTCAGAACTCAGGCCCAGTGAGAACACTTGGGAAAACGAGGACAGGGAGGACAAACCAGACAGGGACAACCAAGAGATTTAGCCTGGGGGGAACTGGGAGAAGAAAGGAACTCATACAGATGAGAGGCCATCTCAGACTCAGACTCAATCATGATGACACTGGCAGGGGAAGAGGGCCCAGGGGTAGGACTGCGAGGAGAAGTAGGAGAATAAGATGGAGAGACAGGTTGAAAAGAGGCAGTAGAGACCGGAGAAGAGGGCCCAGAGTCAGGCGCAGTATCAGTGTCAGAGGTGTCAATGGCCCCAGAAGGGGGATTAAAAGGCAGAATCACCACAGGGTCAGTCTGAGTGCCCACATCCATGAAAGAAGGAGGGGTGTGGGAAGGAGAGGAAGTACCAGGGAAGAGGAAGAAAGGAAGAGGAAGAAACAGAGCCATCAGAAGGGCTGTCCAAATAAGTAGACAGGTCATCGAGCAGGCGGTTGATCTGGACAGGCGGTTGATCTGGAGGTGGCGAAGAGCAGGAAGACGAGCCCTAGGGTAAGGGCCTGAGGACTTGCGCTTAGAAGTTTTACAACAAGCTAGAACACATGAGAAAAAGGCGAAAGGTCAAATGGACATCATGGTGACAAATAAGCAGGAAGAACCAGTCCAGCACACTAGGTACTGAACTAGTGCACAACAAAGCATAAGAAAGCATATAACACACAGCAGTATAATCAACTATAATCCTACTATTACAGAAAGTGCATAAGAGCATTTAAAATGGAGGTTTATGGAAGAATATATAACCATAGAATAAAGTAAAATGAGAGAAGAGACTTACGCATGATCAAGAAGAAGAAAACAAGAAAATATCCAAGAGAGTTGAAGAATAGTCCAAAATGGTGTTTCTCCAGCAAGTGCCAAGACGAGAATAAGGAAGACAAGACGAGTTTTAAAAAATAAAGCCCCAAAAAGGCCCGAAAATAATGGGATATAAAGAAGGGAGATCACGTGGGGGAAATGACGATAGGAAAGGGAGGAACCAGGAGGAAAAGGAAATAATGGGATTTAAGAAAAACCACGTGATGAATAACAATTAGTAGGAGGGGCCTAAAAACCCAGCAGGTTAGAAATAATGGGATTTGGAATAAAAATATGTAAATTGAGGAAGGAGGCGCCTAAAGGCGCCTGCACATAAATAGGAGACGGTCTCAGCAGTCAGGGTAGAGAGTGGAGTTCGTTCTTTGGTAGAGAGCATCTTCAAGACCGGTCTGAAGACTTCTAATTCAGGATTTTAGTTGTTACTTTATTTTTTTTTTGGTGAGCTCTGATTTTTGGAAACTACCTAAGATTTCTGGGTGGAAATCACCTTAGGTGATTTACACCAGTAGGGTTTTGGGGACTTTTCTTTTTGAAGCACTTGCAAGCATCTATTATTTTGTAGAGGATTCTTTTTGGATTACTCTTGTTCTGGTGATTGATCTTCTCTGCAGAGAAAAAGAAATAAACTTGTATTTTGCTGTCCTTCTCAACCAAGCCTCTGGGCCTTTTATTGGGAGTTCTAACCGAGTTTTGTGGG
>JAAIIK010000357.1:0-23027 GCA_014706435.1 Silurus glanis
CTACACTATTACAGATTCTTGGACGACATCTGGGGTGTCTGGATTGAGTCTAAACCAGAATTTGAAAAATTTATTAACCATCTCAACCAGTTTAATAAATCCATACAGGTCAAGTACACCATACACTCATCTGAAATTAGCTTCTTAGACACAATCAAATTCAAGGGGAAAGATTTCCTAGAAACTCAACAATTGCAAGTTAGGGTCTACTTTAAGGACACAGACACCAACGCACTTCTACACATAAGGAGAACTTTCACCCAAAACACACCTTTAAAGGCATTGTAAAGTCTCAACTGCTGAGATTCCATAGGATATGTGTCATGGTGCGAATGAAACTGAGGCGGAAGCCGAAGTACGGCTCGCTCGGGTGTCAATGACGAGAGCGAGCGAGCGAGATACACACAAGCACACACGCACACTCACACACACACACGCACACAGCAGTCTTTGGGTAGAGAGAGTCCGAGGTGCGCTTGGGGAGAAGCGTAGCTGAACCAAGATGTGCTGAAAGGAAACGCGCAGCCGGTGAAGGATATTGGAGTCCGGAAGAAACAGAACACATAGAGTCCTGCATGAAACCATAAACACATACAATAACGAACGGGGAGTGAGTGTGAGTGAAGAGCTTTTATAGAAGCGGGGTGGAGTGATGATGAGCCCCAGGTGAGCGTGGTTAAACCTGGAGCTCTAGGGAGAGCGGAGGCATAGAGAGCCACCAAAGGGGGCGTGGCAGGTGGATCCCTGACATTACCCCCACCCCAGAGGGGGCGGCACCTGACGCCCCAAACCCACCGATGCTCGGAGGGCCAGGGCACTCGGAGGAGGGCCCCGGTGGCCGTCCAGGGTCGAAAGGGACCCAGTCAGAATCGTCGCGGAACCGGGGAAAACCGGGAGGGACTCGAGGCGGAGCGACAACCCTGGCGGAGAGCCGGAACCGGACGACGTCTATTCCGAAGACACGGGACGGAACCACGGCCCTAGCGGAGGTCCGAAATGGCGCGCAGCTCACTGCGGAGGCCAGGGACGGAGCAAAACCACCGGCGAAGACCGGAGGCAAGGTGAAGGCTGGAGACGGAGAGCCACCTGTAGCGGAGACCGGGGATGGAGGGACGCCTGCAGCGGATCCTGGAGACGGAGAGACGTCTACAGCGGAGGCTGGAGGCAGAGTGACGTCTTCAGCGGAGTCCAGAGGCTGAGCGACCTCCACGGCCGAGACCTGAGACCGAGTGACACCCTTGGCGGAGATCAGGGGCGGACTGACGCCTACTGGAGAGGACTGGAGCAGAGTGACGCCCAGCACGGAGGACTGGAGCGGAGCAATGTCCATCCCGGAGACCCGGAACGGAGCGACGCCCTCGGCGGTGATCAGGGGCGGAGTGACGCCCACTGTGGAGGTCTGGAGCGGAGTGATGTCCAGCACGGAGGTCAGGAGCGGAGCTACGTCTGCAGCGGGGATCGGCAACCTATTGATGCTTTCGTTGGAGACCGGGAGCAGGAAGATGTCCTTGGGGGTGTCCAGAGGCCGAACGATGCCTAAGGCGGACTTCAGAGGCCGTGTGACACACACGGCGGAGTTCAGGGTCTGTGCAACGCCCACGGCGGAGTTCAGGAACACAGTGACACCCTGGGGCTCTGATCCGTGACTAAGCCTTCAGAGGAACTCGGGAGCAAGACGTCGCCGACGGAGGAGCTCGGGGGCGAGACGTCGCCGACGGAGGAGCTCGGGGGCGAGAAGTCGCCTTCGGGAGAGCTCGCAGGCGTTACGTTGCCTTCAGAGGAGCTCAGAGGCGAGTCTTCGCCATCGGAGGAGCTCAAAGGCGAGAAGTCGACTTCATGGGAGCTTACAGGCATCATGTCGTACTCGGAGAAGCTCGAGGCGGTGGTGTCGCCTTCGGAAGAGTCCGGGACCACGACATCACTGCCAGATGGTTCTGGAAGCGACCTGGGGCTGTCAGAGGGTTCTTGGACTGCCATGCCACCCTCATAGGCATTCGGAGGCGTTACGCCACCTCCAGCGTGATTTGTGGGCGAGATATCGTCTCTGAATGAGTTTAGTGGCGATACGTCGCCTTCTGGGGAACGTGGTGGTGACATTTTGTCCGAATCACGGCCCGGGGGCGGTACGACCTCCTTCTTGCGGCCAGGTGGCGGTGTAACGTCTTCTCCGCGGCCAGGCGACAGTTCGACGTCCCCTTCGCGGCCAGGCGGCGGTACGACGACCCCTTCACGGCCAGGCGGTGGTACGACGACCCCTTCGCGGCCAGGCGGCGGTACGACGACCCCTTCGCGGCCAGGTGGCGGTTCGACGTCCCTTTTGCGGCCAGGCGGCAGTACGACGACCCCTTCGCAACTAGGCAGCGGTTCTACGTCATTTCCATGGCCAGGTGATGGTATAACGGCAACCTCGGAGGGACACTGGAGCCAAGTGGAGCGGGCTGAGGATCCCTGGAGCGGAACGGAGCTTTCGGGGAAACGCTGAAGCGGAGTGGAGCTCTCCTGGTAACTCCGGGGCAGCGTGGCGCGTCCACGGGAACCCCGGAACAGGGCGGCGCGCTCGTGGAAACTCTGGGGTGGAGCGCCGTGCTCGTAGACGCTCGGAGACGGAGCGGTACGCCCACGGGAACCCCGGAACAGGGCGGCGCGCTCGTGGAAACCCCGGAGCGGAGCGGAGCGCTCGTGGAAATCCTGAGGCGGAACGGAGCTGTCCCGGAAACTCTGGAGCGGAACGGAACTGTCCCGGAAACTCTGGAGCGGAACGGAGCTGTCCCGGAAACCCTGGAGCGGAACGGAGCTGTCCCGGAAACCCTGGAGCGGAAAGGAGCTGTCCCGGAAACCTTGGAGCGGAAAGGAGCTCTCCTGGAAACCCTGGAGTGGAACGGAGATCTCCTGCAGCGGAGCGGAGCGTCCACGGGAACCCCGGAACAGGGCGGCACGCTTGTGGAAGCTCTGTGGTGGAGCAGAGCGCTCGTGGAAACCCTGGGGCGGAGTGGAACGCTCGTGGAAACCCTGGGGCGGAGCCCTCCCAGAATCGAGGTGGCTGTAAGGTAAATCCGCCGGAGTGATCCCGAACATCCCCGTGAGAAGCCCAACGAAGTGGGTGCACGAGTGGAATTCACCTCCGAATGCGCTCCACAGCTTACCAGCGAGAGAAAGTCCCCAGACAAGAGAGAGATGTGAAGCGCAATTTTGTCCGTTTCGGTGGTGTAAACGGAGGGATGGAAATCCATATATTCACCAATGCTCCATATGAATCCGCTCCACTCTGCCATATCGCCGGAAAAGCGAGCCGGGTATTCCATTATACTGTCCGAGGGGCGTGGCGCAGCCGCGTTTGCATATTCCCGAGCCGGCGAGGATGAATTGCGAGGGGCGGCAGCGAGCTTCCGGGTGCAATCCGAAACCGCGCTTGGTTGCCGCTTCCTCGCGGCAGAGCGAAACCTCCCCTCGTCCCGGTGGGTCTTGCTGCGACCGATCGGGTCACGTGGAGGCCACGGTGATAATCCGATCATTTTTTTTTTTTTTTTTAAAGGTTTGTTATTCTGTCATGGTGCGAATGAAACGGAGGCGGAAGCGGAAGTACGGCTCGCTCGGGTGTCAATGACGAGAGCGAGCGAGAGAGATACACACAAGCACACATGCGCACACACACACTCACACTCACACACACACACGCACACGGCAGTCTTTGGGTAGAGAGAGTCCGAGGTGCGCTTGGGGAGAAGCGTTGCTGATCCAAGATGCGCTGAAAGGAAACGCGCAGCCGGTGTAGGATATTGGAGTCCGGAAGAACCGGAACATACAGAGTCCTGCATGAAACCATAAACACATACAATAACGAACGGGGAGTGAGTGTGAGTGAAGAGCTTATATAGAAGCGGGGTGGAGTGATGATGAGCCCCAGGTGAGCGTGATTAGGCCTGGAGCTCCAGAGAGAGTGGAGGCATGATTGATGATGAGCCCCAGGTGTGCGTGGTTAAACCTGGAGCTCTAGGGAGAGCAGAGGCATAGAGAGCCACCAAAGGGGGCATGGCAGGTGGATCCCTGACAATATGCTCTAGGGCTGAGGATTTTTGGAAAGCCACCAAAATCCTATTTGGGTCACTCAAGAAAAGGGGATATTCCCGGTCTTTTCTAAGGGTTTGCCTAAAAAGATTCCTGACCTTCATAAAGCAGAATTAACAGACCCCATCAGAAAACACTCAAATCATCCCTCTTGTATCAGCATTCTCTGATAGTAGTACACTTTTAAACAGGAGAATCAAAGAAAATTTTGTCAAATTCATGACTGAAGGGGAAATTTTGCATGGACAGAGTCATTTCGGCCTATAAGAAAAATTGCAATTTAAAGGACTTATTAGTTAAAAGTAAGTTACTTCCCGGGCGGAAAATGAAGTGCGAAAAATGAAGTGTTGGACAACCACAAAATTATTTCGGCCTACCGGAAAAATAAAAATTTTAAGGATATGCCAGTCCGAAGCAGGTTACCATCCTCTGAAGAGGATAAAAAGCAACCTACCCCACCAGTGGAATCTAGGCTAAAACAATGTTTCACACATCCACAGACCAAAATTATCCATGAGGTCTCACCGGCCTTAAAGCAGGACATGGCCAACTGTGTTTATCTAATCTACTGCTCAAAGTGCAGTATCAGAATGGGGAGACTAGCAACACTTTCACAATTAGGCTGACAAAACACCGATACAATGTCAAACATAAGAAAGAGGCCCATACTTTGATTGTCCAACACTTTATTCAGCATGGTATTGGATCCCTGAAGATCATGGGACTACAACATAATAAATGTTGGTCTGACAAGAACAGAATGATCATTGATACATAAGGACAAGAACAGAATGATCATTGATTAATAAATTGAGTTCCATGCACCCATGGGGTTTGAATGAACAGTCTAGAGTAATTAAGAGCTCATGTTCATGACTACCAAAACACGAGTTATGAGTGCTTGGTGACTGGGAGGTGGGCCAGTGCACAATGTGGACACTGGGCTTGGCCGGCTCTGTGCCACTTATCCCACTAAGCTGTTTTCTTCCAACAGCTACACTTCATCACCACCCAAAATATACTACAAAACTTGGCGTCACGAACTCCGGACGTGCTGTGACCTGTGACTTCGTCGTATGCTCCAGCGCGCCTGCTCCCGCCTCTGACCGACAAAGGAAAGAAACGGTGAGCATTGTCCGTTGGGGCTGTTATGTATCTATGCTCATGGGTCACACCGTAAAGAGCGTATGTGTGTGGTATTATGTGTCATGTGGTGTAGTTGTTGTTGGGAATGCTCCGTTCTAAATTGGGTTTTTCTTGCACTGCTGGTCAGCGCAAGACAGGGGGAATATCGATAGAGAAATAAAGAAAATAAAATGTTGAAGTAATAAGAGTGAAGCTGAAGTAAAAAGTAAAAGGTGAATGGTTTTGAGAAATAGTTGAATATGGTAAAAAAGTTGAAGTAATAAAGGAAACAGGAATATAAAAGTTGAAATAAAGAGTTGAAATAAAGTGAAGAAAATAAAAAAGAGTTGAAGTAAGAATTAAGGTTTAAAGAGAAGAAGCCGCAAGATTTGGATGAAACCCCTCAGGGAGGGTGACATTAAGTCGGGCCGACAAAACCTGGAAGTTCACTAGGTGGATTTCAGTTCTAGGATCTGGAGGTGTAGAATTAAAATTCAATTGAAGTTCCCACTCAAACATTAGTTGACGAACTGTGTAATGAAGCAGCTTCCAATTTGAATTTCTGCATGTCATGAGGTAGCATAAATTTAAAATAGAAATAATAAAGAAAAAAATTAGCGGCAGAAAAGCATGCTATGGGGGTGTGAATGTGTCGACTTAGTGAATTAAATGTTAAATGTTAAAAAAAAGATTAAATGTTGTGTGTGAATTTACTGTGAGTTTTTGATTGAAAAGGGATCTCTTTCTCTCTCTCTCTCTCTCTCTCTCCCTGCGCGTGTTTGAGTGTGTGTGCTCCGTGTGCATGTTTGATTGTGTGTGCTCAGTTGTGGGCGGAACCCCCCCTCCCTCTGTGTCTCTGTCTCTATGTGTCTCTGAGTGTGTGTGTGTGTGACTGGCTGCAGTATGAGTTGGTGTGTGTGATAAATTATATATATATTTATATGAAAAAGTACATATA
This sequence comes from Silurus glanis, assembly GCA_014706435.1. NCBI lineage: Eukaryota > Metazoa > Chordata > Actinopteri > Siluriformes > Siluridae > Silurus > Silurus glanis. The sequence continues at coordinate 6,149 of JAAIIK010000357.1, forward strand.
TAGGTTATGGTTGAAAACAGGAGTTAGTTTTAGTGATTATAAGGGAAATATTTTGTCTCCTACTCTATATATCATGAGCCTCACAACTAGATAAGAGGACTGAATCTGCTAAAATCTATGAGCTTCCTTCTGAAGACCTTTGTTCTGTTAATAACAAATGAAAAGGATAAAACAATGAGCCTTTTCGGGAAAATATTTTTACATGGTCCAATACCTTATGAGCCTCTGTTGAGAACCCCAACACCAAGTCAAAACACCCCAACACTGAATGAATAAAATACCCCAAACACTGAATAAAATACCCCAACAGTGAGTAAACACTCCCCAGCACTGAATAAATAAAATATATAATTCCCAAGAAGGACATTTTCAAAAATTAATGAGGGTGGTTAGTGTGTGCATGCATAAGCAACTATTATAATAAGTGATAAAAGAAGTAAAGGGAAAAGTATTATTGTATATATATCGTTTGTGAGTAATAATAATTAATAAAAGATTTAGGGTGATTATTAAAGTAAAATAAATTAAAGTTTATGCAATTATGATGTTTAGAGGTTAAAGGAGATAAGCAATCTGTAGAGTATAAAATCTTAAATGCTGATAGATATTGTGTGTGAATTGTATTGAATTATATGTTGTGTTATCTGTGGAGAACTAAAAAAAAAAAAAAAAGGTTATTATGCACTGATTAAATGCCAGTGCAGTTTTATCCACAAATTTTTAATGCTCGGTTGTGTATTGAACATGTGTGTGCATACCCAATTATCTATTATTGTTACTGTGCGGTTTGATCTCTCAGCTTGAGAGGTAACGCAGTGTATTTCATTTTGTGTGTGCAACTTTTGTGCTAAGCAGTTTAAAGGAGGCTTGGCAACCGACTGACCAGTTGTGGTATTTTAACTAGTTAATGAGGTACAATCGTTTGATTTGAACTCGGTTAAAAGTTGTTGATGCAAGTTTTACAATTTGTTTATGGGTTTTGCTGAAGTCAGTTTCAAGTAATCTTTAATTTTAGTAGTTAGTTTCAATTTATGTGTACAAGAATACAGAAAGTTATCATAATGTCAAAAATAATTACTCCTGTAGATGTGGTACAAAAGAATAATCCTCTAATCAAAGGCATTGTAAAATGGCATAAACGCTGGCCTGAGATTACCAGAGTCAAAACCCAGAAGGGGAGATTGTCCGTGATATGGACAATGTTGATGATTCTGTGTACATTTTTGATAATGCCAGAAATGACATTACAGTTAACGGACAGGAAAGAACATTTGGGGACATTGATTTCCAGCAGGTTCCAGAAACAACAGAGCCTGTGGCAGTCGAGAGAAAAGCGCCAAAGAAGGACTGTGATTCAACTGCAGGAGAATCTAGGGAGATAGTTGAAACAAGAAGTCCAAGACCAGCTCGGGAAGGAGTTAGGCCAAGACGGTATGAGACCTAGAGTTGAGGAAACCTTGGAGAAACCTGTTCTCATGCCGTTTTGGTCTGTCTTTTCAGTGTTGGTCGCTAAGGTGGGTGCAAATGTGTCTCATTCAACTATAGTCCCTCAGCAGATTCTACAACACCAACTCCTTCGAAGGTTGACGTTAGAGTTAAGTTAGGGAAAGCGATTGTTCTTCCTTGTAAATGTGGAAGGTGGAATGTTGGTAGTAGTAATCCTCCTAAGTGGAGAAATAGTCGTGGTGAAGATCTGTTGTTGACAGGACCTGAAACTGAAAGTGTGCCTCGCGATAAAAGGAAGTATTTTTTGTATAATGACATGAAGTTGGTGAAGACTCAGGCAGATTGTTCACTAGTCTTGCGTAATGCTACTTGGGAAGATGAAGGTGAATATATGTGTACTTATTTAGAACCAGCATTTAAATTTGTACCAATTCAAAATTATTGGATAGAGGATTATATAACGCGTAAGGTGACACTTGAGATAAAAGATGTGAGACCTAGTGGAGGTGTCACAGATACTAAAGAGGTTCAAGATCAACTTATTATAATATACACTCCAAGGATGAATAATACTCAAATGGAGCTTGTTACTGTAGCTCTGGATACAACTAAGAGTGTTAATACATCAACCCAGACTACTACTTTATCTAGGACTGTAAAGGAGAATAATGATACAACAGTGACGACGCCTTTGATGTCTGTGAAATTTGTAAACGTGACACAGGCACCTGACGTAGTGACCTTAAACTCAAAGGAGGTGTTAAATGTAACTCAGAAGCCTATGTTGAAAACTGAGTCTAAAGTAAATGGTAGTGAGGAGATTTTTGAAGCTGGAGCGCAGATGATGGAAGAGCATGCTGTAGGTTCAGCTGAGACAGCTCAGAAAGAAGTATCGGATACGAAGAGTGAGTTTTTTTATTCTAATCAAAATCATGCCTTACAAAAGAGAGAGAGTAACTGGAAGGCATATGGATTTGATTCATCGGTGTTACAGATTGCTGACCCATGGGCAGGTAGGAACTTGTGGTTCCAGCAGCTCATTCTGTTAGATCGGTTAGTAATTTGAATTGTCCATGTGTGGTGAAAATTTCATCACCACGCACATGGCCTTCAATTTTAGAGACAGTGCCAGAACCACTAACTTCTGTAAGTGTCAGTATTATGCATTATCGTGGCTGTTGTTTCAGCAGCAGGCACCAACGGATAGAGTAATGGCTTGGTCACGCATTCTGTTTAGGCCTAAATATGATTGTTCATGGCTGGAAGAATTACCTTATGTGAATTTACTAGATCACCATGAAAATATAATAACAGCAGTCCCTGAGCCGATGGAAGTGACACCTGTGAGAGTTGCTGTATGTTTCTGTTCAAATGAAACGTATGCTAGTTCGGGGATGTTTATGGGAGTATCTGATTGTGACAGCTATTTGATGAATTTGGGCAAACATGATAATAAGAATGTTAGTAAGTTGTATGAAGTAAAGTTTCGTGTATCGCATCAGAAATATAGTAAAACTTTGATGGTAAGGAATCAAAACTTGCCTGGAAATGTGACAATAGGGAATTTGAAAGAAATTTGGTGGGTTTGCGGTGATAAGGCATATATATTTCTGCCTTATGGATGGACAGGATGTTGTTACATGGCAAGTTTGAAACTTCCATATGAGGTTTTTACTGTACAGAAGGGAGACAGACTTGATAGAAATCAGTCGAATGTTGTTTCTGCAAATAGGATGAAAAGGGATTTGGCACAGTTCCATAATTTGGAGTCCTATCATTGGAGGATAAGTCTAGGAGAGAAGTGGGGTATAGGATTGTTCCCATGGTATGGTGTGACATTTTTAGCAGATCATATTGATAACATCACTTATACGTTGCAGGGTTTCGCCAATGAGACCATAAGAGGGTTTGATTTTCTGTCAAATACTCAAAGGAGTCATAGATTGACATTGCTAAATCATGACATGGCTCTAGATTATATATTGGCCAAACAAGGTGGCCTATGTGTGGCTTTGAACTTAACTGGTGATGCCTGTTACACTTTAATCCCCGATTCTTCTGACAATATGACTAGTGTTATAGAGGCATTGAGAAACATAAGAGATGCGTTTGGTCCATCAAAAGGAGCTGGATGGTCTGCAAATGCTTGGTTGCAGGACAAATTAGGACCGATAGGAGCAGTGCTGGTGCAAATTATAGTGGCAGTGCTCCTATCGTTGTGTGTGATGTTTTGCTTCTGTACGCTGTTGTTGACCTTTGCGAAGGCAATGATATTGCGATGGGTTGGAGTTGTGATGCCTGGGGATCGAACTCAGATGCCATTATTGCGAACAGCAGACGTAGATGAAGTGGAATTAGTAGGTGAATTAGTGGAGAAATATCCATTTTGATATTAAATCCTATTATACTTTTTCATATATTTGGATATTGTTTACTTTTTTAGTAGTTTCCTCCTATATAGTGTTAGGATGAAAGGGGGGACATGAAATGTGATTAATGTGATATTATGATTCATTTGTTTATCTGTGAAGACGATACTGGTTGTTTTTTCTTTTCTTTTCTTTTCTCCTAAGAAGCAAAATTGGGGAGTTTACATACATTCAAGCATGGACAATAAGAAGGATTGGAAGGCTCTGAACGAGGATGCTGTGATTCAACACATCAGCAACACCATACTGAGAGTCAACGCTGCTGAAAAGTTGCGGATGGATACCTTCTTCACATATATATGTTTTCATTATTGGATTGTATTTGTTATATTATATTTGGTGACATTTATAGAGAATGTTTGTACACTAGCAGTAATTATAGTAAGTCATAATAGTTTTTAAATTTTCTTCTGTTGCATGACAAATACACATGTATTATTTTTGTTGTAATTGTTTGAGGAATGATGGTTTTTGCTACTGGGTAAATATATTGAGACCTCAGATGTTTTCTTTTTTTCCTCGATCTTTAGGGACAGGGGAACTAGGCAGGGAAAGGTCCATTGATGGTCTGATGGGTCGACCAGCCTGAATTTGGACATTGTTTTGATTTTATTTTCAGGGGTTTCATATGTATTTGCTTAAGTCATAATCCTTAAACACAGTATTAAAGTTTTGATTGGGCTGGAGTACAACATGTGGCCACCAGAGGCAGAGGGGCCGTGAGAGAAGTTTTCCTGTCTTGATTGTTTGAGGGATGTTTAAGGAGAAATGGCTGACTGACAGGTTTTTCACTCTCACACTCCATAAATTCATTATATTGTGAAGGTTATGTGACAGGAGGAATTGTTATTTCTGTAAACAATGATAAACATGTATGTTATATTCTTTTGTTTGTCGAGGGTTTTGAGCCCTCGAAGGGGGGAAATATGTAGTATCTGAATTCGACTTTATTCTGTATTGATGGAATGTTGGCCAGATCTTTCCCTTTAAGACAATGTATGAAAGACCCATAGTGTTTATATTAGAGTCTGGGCCAAATGTTTATGTTGGAGGGTGTACGTGCAGTTTCTGAAATCCTCTACGAGTCGACGTGTACAACAAGACATGCTTACGTGTCCATATAAGGTGATGTTCTTTATGCTAAACATTCTTGTGAAATGAGCTATGTTACATCTGGTATACTTTGAGATGTGGACAATAGCAACGGCTCATATATATATAGATGAGGTAGGACGGAGAGACGGGAGGACGATTCGATTTGGCTCTGAATCCCTCCGGGCAGTCCTGGGTGCTCGTATTAAGATGCTGAATTTCCTTGTAATAAACCTTTTATAATATACAAGAAAGACGGTGTCTGCGGACATCTACACTTCATCACCACCCAAAATATACTACAATAGCACCTGAGTTAAATATATGAGTGTCACAGCAAAGGGTCTGAATACTTAGGACCATGTGATATTTTAGTTTTTCTTTTTTAATAAATATGCAAAAATGTCAACAGTTCTGTGTTTTTCTGTCAATATGGGGTGATATGTGTACATTAATGAGGAAAAGAAATTAACTTAAATGATTTTAGCAAATGGCTGCAATATAACAAATAATTTTGTGAAAATTTAAGGGGGTCTGAATACTTTCCGTACCCACTGTATATGGCCAACCACTAACACCTGAAAAAAAAGAAGAAATAAAGATAACAGGAAGAAAATGGAAAGGATTAAGAGATTTTACTTAAAACAATGATAACAACTTAGTAAAACACTAGAAGATGATTACATCCCGATCTGGATAGAATCCTCTGTAAAAAATATTTCCATACAATAGGAAAGAAAAAAGATTTAATAATTTTTTTGTTAAAATGTAATTATATATTTGTAATATGTTATATATTAATTTTCTTTTCTTTTTTGTGCATTATAAATGTCACATACTCAACCCAGCCATTAGGGAGGCACAAGCCAGTGCACTCTTAGTGCCGGTCCCAAGCCTGGATAAATGGGGAAACCAGCGTAAAACGTGCCAAATTGAATATGCGGATCACAAATAAGAATTTCATATCGGATCGGTCGAGGCCCGGGTTAACAACGATCGCCACAGGTATCGTTAGCCGACAGGGTACCGGTGGAAATTGGGCTACTGTTGGCCGAAGGAGGAGTTTAAATGGGTACTATGACTGGTAAAGGGAGAGAGATAGCTGATATGATGGGTAGGATAAAGGTAGATATGTTGTGTGTTCAGGAGACCAAGTGGAAAGGGAGTAAGGCCAGGAACATTGGAGGGGGGTTTAAACTGTTCTATCATGGTGTGGATGGAAAAAGAAATGATGTAGGGGTGATTCTGAAGGAAGAGTACAGTAAAAGTGTAATGGAGGTGAAGAGAGTTTCTGATAGGGTGATGAACGTGAAGCTGGAAGTTGAAGGGATGATGATAAATGTCATCAGTGCCTATGCTCCACAAGTCGGCTGTGAGATGGAGGAGAAGGAAAGATTCTGGAGTGAATTAGATGAAGTGGTAGATGGTGTACCTAGGAAATAATGATTGGTGATTGGGGCAGACTTTAATGGGCATGTAGGTGAAGGGAACAGAGGTGATGAGGAGGTTATGGGTAGGTATGGCCTTAAGGAGAGGAATGTGAAAGGGCAGATGTTGGTGGATTTTGCTAAAAGGATGGAAATGGCAGTGGTGAATACGTATTTTAAGAAGGATGATGATCATAGGGTGATCTATAAGAGTGGAGGAAGGTGCACACAGGTGGACTATGTTCTATGCAGGAGATGCAACCTGAAGGAGATTGGAGACTGTAAGGTGTTGGCGGGGGACAGTGTAGCTAGACAGCATCGGATGGTGGTCTGTAGGATGGTTTTGGAGGCGAAGAAGAAGAGGAGGAGAGTGAGGACTGAAAGAAGAATAAGATGGTGGAAGCTGAAGGAGGAAGTGTGTAGTGTGAGGTTCAGGGAAGAGGTCAGACAGGGGCTCGGTGGTGGTGAAGAGGTGTTGGATTATTGGGTAACTACTGCAGGAGTGATGAAGGTGGCAGCTAGAAAAATACTTGGTGTGACATCTGGAAATAGAAAGGAAGACAAAGAGACGTGGTGGTGGAATGAGGAAGTGGAGGAGAGCATAAGGAGAAAGAGGTTGGCAAAACAGAAGTGGGATCGACAGAGAGATGAGAAAAGTAGGCAGGAGTACAAGGAGATGCGGCAGCAGGTAAAGAGGGATGTGGCGATAGTTTTGATTTCCTGCATCCTTTACTTTCCGTTGACTCCGTCTCGTCTATTTTTTGCTTTCGGAAGAGCGCTTTTTTCCCTGGGTTTGAAAGCAGTGAGCGGAGGACATTCCCACCAGAACTACGAACACACACTACGGTAATCACATTAAGGTACGTAATTTCTCTGCTATGGTGAACATCCAGTTCATTCAGTGTGTGAAGTGTGACATGTTTAGTCGGTCTTTTTCCGTTGTTAGCGATAATTTTAACTGTGAGAAGTGTAAGATAGTTTGCTCTTTGACGGAGAAGATCTTAGCATTAGGGGAGCGCATCCAGAGTCTAGAGAGAAGTAGTGAGTGCGAGAGCAGTCCAGGTTCTGCAGGGGAAAGTCTGGATGCCCTAGGTGAAGTTAATATTCCCCCGACTCCGTCATTAGAGCCCCTGCAGCGGGGCGAATGGGTGATGACTCAGCGGCATACTCGCAAAGCCAAAGCTAACGCTAAGGCTCGCCCACGGGAGCACCATTCCTCTCCGCTTCACGTGTCCAACAGGTTTGCTCTCCTCAGTGAAGCACCCGCTGAGAAACCTGAAAGAGCTCTGGTTTTAGCAGACTCCATTCTGTGAGACATGAAATTAGCTAGACCTTTAGGGGCACCAGCAGCACAGGTTATGTGTATACCGGGAGCCAGGGCGCTGGACATAGCAGGTCAGCTTAGATTCTTAGGAAAGCATAGGTTCTCTAAGTTTTTCACACAGGAGCTAATGATATACGCCTTCGACAGTCAGAGGTTACTAAGAGTAATATTATAGAAGTGTGTAAATTAGCGAAGGCAATGTCCGATGCAGTAAGATGCTCTGGCCCCATCCCAATGTGACGTGGCGATGTAGCCTACAGCAGGTTATGGTCACTGAACTGCTGGATGTCCGAGTGGTGCTCCAAAAACAATGTGGGCTTCATTAATAATTGGAGCATTTTTGAGGGCAAGGCTGGCCTGTTAGGGCGGGACGGTATCCATCCCACTCGGGAAGGTGCTGCTCTCATTTCTTGTAATATAGGTCATAGTCTCAGAACAGCACTAGTTAACAAGTGACTGTCTAGAGCCAAGGCCAGAGAGCAGACAGACAGGCTAAACCGACCGTCTGCTAGCTGCACAGAGTGGTCACTCAGGATCCACCAAATTGAGACTGTGTCTGTCCCCCGAGCGAAACCAAAATATAGGAATTCTCAGAAAGTCTGTTTTAGTAACCTGATTAACATTAAATTAAATAGGAATTAAATAGGATTGCTGAATATTAGATCTCTCACGTCAAAAGCGCTTACTATAAACGAAATTATTACCGACCAGGAGTTTAAAATAATGTGTTTGACAGAAACGTGGATTAAACCGAATGAATATTTAGCATTAAATGAAGCGAGTCCTCCTGGGTATAGTTACATACACCAACCCCGTCTAAATGGCAGAGGAGGTGGAGTCGCAGCCATTTATAATAATAATCTAAGCGTCACACAAAAAACTAAACAAAAATGTAAAACATTTGAAGTTCTTTACACCAGCATAAAATATTCAGTGTCCAAAAGCAGGTCCAGTCAGTCAATTCCACTAATTATTATTTATAGACCCCCAGGGTCCTACTCTGATTTTCTCATAGAATTTGCAGATTTCATCACAAATTTAGCTACTTCTTTAGACAAAGCATTAATTATTGGTGACTTTAATATTCATTTTGATAATCAGGAAGACTCCTTAAGAGCAGCAATTGTGTCCATTCTAGATTCAGTTGGAATTAATCAGAATGTTATAGGACCCACTCATAGTGGTGGACACACTCTCGATTTGTTGTTAACATTTGGATTAAAAATAAAAAACGTAGTGATAATTCCACAGTCTGAAGCTATTTCAGACCATTATCTTATCTCTTTTAAAATCTGCCTCAGTCATTGCATTACTACCTCACCACGTTATCGTGTTAAGCGTACTTTCACGTCAGCTACAGCAGCGCGTTTTATCAATAATCTTCCAGAAATTACGATATTAGATAGATCTCCGTCTGACCCCGCAGAGCTCGACTGGGCCACTGAATACCTAGAATCAACGTTACGTTATACTCTAGATGATGTAGCTCCCCTTAAGACCAAAATGATCAGGGAGAAAAAATTAGCACAGTGGAATAATGATCATACACGCACCTTAAAACAGACCACTCGAAAATTAGAACATAAATGGCGTCAAACAAAATTAACAGTATTTCAAATAGCATGGAAGGAGAGCCTCCTAAATTAGAGAAAATCTCTTAGTGCTGCTAGATCAGCATATTTCTCCACGCTCAGAAAATAACAAGCATAATCCTAGATTTTTATTCAGCACGGTAGCAAAATTAACAGGGAATAAAAGCACTGCACTAACATGCACATCATCAATAGGTAGTAATGATTTCATGAACTTTTTTAATAATAAAATTGAAAACATCAGGCAAGAAATCCAGACGGTTAATATAAATCCAAATTATTTTACAAGTAACCCTGTAGACAGCAGTGTAATTATAGCAGACAATCAATTACAAAGCTTCACTCCTATTCATGAGAATGACTTAATTTCATTAATTTCCTCATCAAAATCATCAACCTGCATTCTCGATCCCTTGCCTACAAGTTTCTTTAAACAGATAACTCCAGAGGTAATCGAACCTGTTTTAAAAATAATAAACTCTTCCATTAGCACTGGTTATGTACCAAAATCCTTCAAACTGGCAGTTATCCACCCCCTAATTAAGAAACCTGACCTTGACCCATGTCAGCTGTCCAACTACAGACCAATATCAAATCTCCCCTTTATATCCAAAATTTTAGAAAAGGTTGTAGCACAGCAGTTATGCTCACACCTACTTATGAATAACATTTTTGAAATGTATCAGTCAGGATTTCGGCCTCATCGTAGCACAGAGACGGTGCTAGTTAAGGTGGTAAATGACCTGTTATTTGCCTCTGATCAGGGTTTTGTCTCCTTACTTGTTTTGCTCGACCTTAGTGCAGCTTTTGACACCATTGATCACACTATACTACTTGCTAGACTTGAGAACGTTGTTGGAATAAAGGGAACAGCTCTCTTTTGGCTCAGGTCTTATTTGACTTATTTTGACAAGTTAAACTTGCTCCTGAGGCTTCAGTGACCACTGTTCCTGCCCCTCTCCCTCCGTGGATCTTCCCACTTTGTCCAAGCCTGCCTCTGGATGGTGTTCTCTTCGACTGGAGGCCACTCTGTGCAGCTTGGGACGGTTTCTCATCAACGCCTTGTGTGGTTCCATGAAATTCCGGAATAAGAACGGGCGCTTTGAGGATGGATTGGACTGTAGTTAATGTCAACAGTCTTGTACACTGACTCAGGAATACAGTTCGCTTCTGATCATCAACACCGTACCCCGCAACATTGTATATCTGCTACAAATGGGCATTCGGTGCAACCTCTGGGTTGAGGATGGGTTCCCTCTTGAGTCTGGTTCCTCTTAAGGTTTCTTCCTTATGCCATCTCGGGGAGTTTTTCCTTGCCACAGTCGCCACCGGCTTGCTCATCAGGGACAAACTTACTTATAAAGAACATATTAACTTTTAATCACCACATTATCTGTGTAAAGCTGCTTTGAGACAATGTTCTTTGTTAAAAGCGCTATACAAATAATAATGAATTGAATTGAATTGTATGAGAAGTTGGACACTAAGGGAGGAGAAAAGGATTTGTACCGATTGGCCAGACAGAGGGACCGAGCTGGGAAGGATGTACTGCAAGTTAGAGCAATAAAGGATGGAGATGGAAATGTGTTGACTAGTGAGGAGAGTGTGTTGAGAAGGTGGAGGAAGTATTTTGAGCAGCTGATGAATGAGGAAAATGAGAGAGAGAGAAGGTTGGATGATGTGGAGTTAGTGAAGCAGGATGTGGATAGGATTAGTAAGGAGGAAGTGAGAGCAGCGATTAAGATGATGAAGAGTGATGACATACCTGTAGAAGCGTGGAGATGTTTAGGAGAGATGGCAGTGGAGTTTTTAACCAGATTGTCTAACAAGATTCTGGAAGGTGAGAGGATGACTGAGGAATGGAGAAAGAGTATGCTGGTACCGATCTTTAAGCATAAGGGAGATGTGCAAACCTTGAGTATCTACAGGGGAATTAAGTTGGTCAGTCACACCATGAAGTTATGGGAAAGAGTAGTGGAAGCCAGGCTGAGAGAAGAGGTGACCATATGTGAGCAACAGTATGGTTTCATGCCGAGGAAGTGCACCACAGATGCCTTATTTGCTTTGCGAATGTTGATAGAGAAGTATAGAGAAGGACAGAAGGAATTGCATTGTGTGTTTGTGGATTTAGAGAAAGCGTACAACAGAGTGCCAGGAGAATGAATGCTCAAGAACATCTGATCACATGCACATTATCAACTTGTGCTGTTAATATCATGAACAGCAGCTACGCTAATTGCTCTCCACTGCTTCTCTTTCTCTCCCCATCCCGAGGCTTTCTGAGGTTTGGCCAGCTCCAGTCACGTCCCACCTCGTGAAGATTATGGACCTATGGATGATCATGGAGAAGTAGATGCCGAACTTGCAAACATCCCGAACCATCTACAGACGTACGAGTGCCAATTGGATCCCACTACATGTGTGGCATTGGACCTCCTGGAGTGTTTAAAGGCTCTGGCATGGAGAAGCTGATGCTGGATCTATGATGATCACAAATGTTGAGCTCAGTAGCTCCTACTTTTATACCAAAGACTGTAGAAATAACATTTACTTATAATCTTATACTCCAGTACTCATGTTAGTTCTCACTCTCCAGTGTTCTGTATTGTTGAAAGATTTATGATCAAACTCTTGATGTCACCCAAATGAGGATGGGTTCCCCTTTTGAGTCTGGTTCCTCTCAAGGTTTCTTCCTCATTACATCTAAGGGAGTTTTTCCTTGCCACTGTCGCCACGGCTTGCTCATCAGGGATAAATACACACCATTCACCTTGACTGTTGATTTCTGTAAAGCTGCTTTGAGACAATGTCTGTTGTGAAAAGCGCTATACAAATAAACTTGACTTGACTTGACTTGAGTGTTTTGATCACGTAGGACCTTTTGGTAATGATGGTGGGACCTTAGAAGTCCAAATACTTTTTTTAAATAATTTTTTACAATTTGGCTCCTGTTCCTTGTGAGTGCGTAATGTTTGTTTTGGTGGTTCTTCTCTATAACATCCGAAGGATTCGACCATTTCTCTCCATACAGGCTGCCCAGGTGCTTGTTCAGTCTCTTGTCATTTCGAGACTTGACTACTGCAACTCTCTGCTGGCAGGTCTTCCCCTGAACGCTATTCGTCCACTGCAAATGATCCAAAACGCAGCTGCACGACTTGTGTTCAACCAGCCCAAGTTCTCCCACACCACCCCACTGCTGCGCTCCCTTCACTGGCTTCCAGTAGCTGCACATATCAGATTCAAAACACTGATGCTTGCCTACAAAGCCAAAAATGGACCAGCACCATCTTACCTCAGTGACCTCATCACATCTCGCACTGCACCACGCTGTCTGAGATCCTCCAGCACTGAGGTAAGTATATTTCAAGGCTCTTCTCTGTTCTGGCACCGAGGTGGTGGAATGAACTTCCCCTAGATGTCCGTACAGCAGAGTCCCTGACTATCTTCAAGCGACGACTGAAGACCTACCTCTTCCTGAAATACTTAAATTAGCACTTTCCAAGTTTGTAGAATTCAAGGGTTATATTTATATTAAGTTTGTAATCTAGCATACCAGTGTAGATTTATTCATTACTAGAGACTCAAAGCACTTTTGTACGTCGCTCTGGATAAGGGCGTCTGCTAAATGCCGCAAATGTAAATGTAAATGTTCAGTCCTTTGGTTCTGATTTGTGTTCTTAGGAGGCCTAAGGCCTTACGCAGATCGGAATCTTTTGTCAAAAAATATTTGCTGTTGCGGTAGTCTTTGTATGGATCTTTGGTTAATAAAAGACCTGCGTCTATAAGAATTCACGACCTTAGGGCTAGAGATCTTAGCCCTCCAAGATCTAAGTGCAGGTCTTAGAGTTTGGGAGGAATGAGTAAATCGTTCTGGAGAATGTCTGGAAGGGCGTTCCCCATAGTTCCAAAGATTTCTCACTGTTGTGAGTTGAGGGTAATTTTGTGTGTTGTGTGGGGGTCTATACCTACCAGCCACAAAATTACTGTAGCTCTTCTGATAGGAGCAAGGCCAATGCCAATTTGGTCTGGGGCAAGGAGAAACATAACTGGTTGTAGGAACTGGTCTGTATTGACCAGTCCTGGGTTTAAAATGAAAAGGCATTTTAAAATAAACTGAAATAAAAATGTAAATAAATTGTGTGTAGAAGTAACAAGGCAAGTCAGTTGCGCAAAATTTTGGTTTGTATTATACCATCTTCAGTCGCTGACCTGCCATTTTTCTGGAAAAATAAATTAATTAAATTAATTAATTAAAAGAAATTAATAAATAAATTCAATTTTTTTAAACCAAATTGGATTTTAAATGAAATCAACTCAATAGACAACAATAAGCCAATGAATGTGTCTAAAATTAAGTGTGGGCTGATAAGCTTATTAGCAATTCAAGTTGGGCTGCACAGTCTGGCAAATAGGTGTCTGTCTGCCTGCAGCTGCAGCCTATATAAAGGGGAAGTTTACCCTAACCCTGACCCTAACCCTAACCACCCCCCGCCCTTTTTTTTCAGTTGCATAGTCGCTCAGTTGTTTTAGAAAATCCAATGAGTATGTGACATTTATCTTCTTCTTCTTCTTTTGGCTGCTCCCATTAGGGGTCGCCACAGCGGATCATCCGTCTCCATACCCCCCTGTCCTCTACATCTGCCTCTTTCACACCAACTACCTGCATGTCTTCCCTCACCACATCCATGAACCTCCTCCTTGGCCTTCCTCTTTTCCTCCTACCTAGTGGCTCCATCCTCAGCATTCTTCTACCAATATATCTCATGTCCCTCCTCTGCACATGTCCAAACCATCTCAATCTCGCCTCCCTCACCTTGTCACCAAAACATCCTACATGGGCTGTCCCTCTAATAAACACATTTCTAATCCTGTCCATCCTCGTCACTCCCAACGAAAACCTTAACAACTTTAGTTCTGCTACCTCCAGCTCTGCCTCCTGTCTTTTACTTAATGCCACTGTCTCTAATCCATACAACATCGCAGGTCTCACCACAGTCCTATAAACTTTTCCTTTCATTCTTGCAGAAACCCTAGTATCACAAATCACTCCTGTCACTCTTCTCCACCCACTCCACCCTGCCTGCACTCTTTTCTTCACTTCTCTAACACACTCTCCATTACTTTGCACTGTTGACCCCAGGTACCTGAAATCCTCCACCTTTCCACCTCTTCTCCCTGTAACCGCACCACTTCACTGCCCTTCCTCTCATTTACGCACATGTACTCTGTCTTACTCCTACTGACTTTCATTCCCCTTCTCTCCAGCGCATACCTCCACCTCTCCAGGCTCTTCTCAACCTGCTCACTACTCTCACCACAAATCACAATATCATCCGCAAACATCATAGTCCAGGGAGACTCCTGTCTGACCTCGTCCGTCAACCTGTCCATCACCACTGCAAACAGGAAAGGGCTCAGGGCCGATCCTTGATGCAGTCCAACCTTCACCCTGAACCAGTCTGTCTTTAATACTGCACACTTCACTGCTGTCACACTGTCCTGATACATGTCCTGCACCACCCTCACATACTTCTCTGATACACCTGACTTCCTCATACAATACCACAACTCCTCTCCTGGCACTCTGTTGTATGCTTTCTCTAAATCCACAAACACACAATGCAATTCCTTCTGTCCTTCTCTATACTTCTCCATCAACATTCGCAAAGCAAATAAGGCATCTGTGGTGCTCTTCCTCGGCATGAAACCATACTGTTGCTCACAGATGGTCACCTCTTCTCTCAGCCTGGGTTCCACTACTCTTTCCCATAACTTCATGGTGTGACTGACCAACTTAATTCCCCTGTAGTTACTCAAGGTCTGCACATCTCCCTTATGCTTAAAAATCGGTACCAGCATACTCCTTCTCCATTCCTCAGTCATCCTCTCACCTTCCAGAATCTTGTTAAACAATCTGGTTAAAAACTCCACTGCCATCTCTCTTAAACATCTCCATGCTTCATCCTCTTAATCGTTGCTCTCACTTCCTCCTTAATAATGCTATCCACTTCACCATCTAATGCTTCTAATGCTTCTAATGCACCACTAATGCTTCATCCTTTATTGCTCTAACTTGCAGAACATCCTTCCCAGCACGGTCCCTCTGCCTGGCCAATCGCTATAAATTCTTTTCTCCTTCCTTAGTGTCCAACTTCTTATACAGCTCCTCATATGCCTTCTCCTTGGCTTTCGCCACATCCCTCTTTACCTGCTGCCGCAGCTCCTTGTACTCCTGCCTACTTTTCTCATCTTTCTGTCGATCCCAATTCTGTTTCGCCAACCTCTTTCCCCTTATGCTCTCCTGCACTTCCTCATTCCACCACCATCTCTCTTTGTATTCCTTTCTATTTCCCGATGTCACACCAAGTACTTTTTTAGCTGCCTCCCTTATCACTCCTGCAGTAGTTTCCCAATCATCCAGCACCTCTTCACCACCACCGAACCTCTGTCTGACCTCTTCCCTGATCCTCACACTACAGTCTTCCTCCTTCAGTTTCCACCATCTTATTCTCCTTTCAGTCCTCACTCGCCTCCTCTTCTTCTTCGCCTCCAAAACCATCCTACAGACCACCATCCGATGCTGTCTAGCTACACTGTCCCCCGCCAACACCTTGCAGTCTCCAATCTCCTTCAGGTTGCATCTCCTACATAGAACATAGTCCACCTGTGTGCACCTTCCCCCACTCTTATAGGTCACTTTATGATCATCCTTTCTCTTAAAATACGTATTCACCACTGCCATTTCCATCCTTTTAGCAAAATCCACCACCATCTGCCCTTCTACATTCCTCTCCTTAAAACCATACCTACCCATTACCTCCTCATCACCTCTGTTCCCTTCACCTACATGCCCATTAAAGTCTGCCCCAATCACCAATCGTTCATTCCTAGGTACACCATCTACCACTTCATCTAATTCACTCCAGAATCTTTCCTTCTCCTCCATCTCACAGCCGACTTGTGGAGCATAGGCACTGATGACATTTATCATCATCTCCTCAACTTCCAGCTTCACGGTCATCACCCTATCAGAAACTCTCTTCACCTCCACTACACTCTTACTGTATTCTTCCTTTAGAATCACACCTACACCATTTCTCTTTCCATCCACACCATGATAGAACAGTTTAAACCCACCTCCAATGTTCCTGGCCTTACTCCCTTACCACTTGGTCTCCTTAACACACAACATATCTACCTTTCTCCTCTCCATCATATCAGCTACATCTCTCCCTTTACCAGTCATAGTACCAACATTTAATGTACCAACCCTATCCTCCACTCTCCTACCCTCCTCTTTTTCCTGCCATCTCTGTAGACATCTTCCACCTCTCCTTCTCCTCCTTCGGCCAACAGTAACCCAATTTCCACTGGTACCCTGTTGGCTAACGATACCTGTGGCGGTCGTTGGTTACCCGGGCCTTGACCGATCCGGTATGAAATTCTTATTTGTGATCCGCATATTTGATTTGGCACATGTTTTATGCTGGATGCCCTTCCTAACGCAACCCTCCCCATTTATCCGGGCTTGGGACCGGCACTAAGAGTGCACTGGCTTGTGCCTCCCTA
>JAAIIK010000357.1:32753-64217 GCA_014706435.1 Silurus glanis
ATCTTATCTTATCTTATCTTATCTTATCTTATCTTATCTTATCTTATATACCTTTATTCGTCCCACAGTGGGGAAATTTCTTTATTACAGCAGCAAAGGAAAGAAATAAAAATAAATGCAAATATATAAAAAGAATATACACATACTATAATATACAGTATATACACAGTACAATGTGTAACTACAATAAGGGAAGAAAAGGTATGCATTGCAGGTAGTATTTCACACAGGTGGTATTGCACGTATTGCAGGTGATATTGCACATATTGCAGGTAATATTGCACATATTGCAGGTAATATTTCACATGTTGCATGTAATATTGCACACAGCTAATGTTATTGCACAGCTAAAAAGTAATAACAGTGTTGTATTTTGGTGACTGGTTTTACTGGGAACAGCTTTGGTTGTAAAGTTTAATAGCAGCAGGGAGAAAAGATCTTCTGTAACGCTACTTCAGACACTTAGGATGTAACAGTCTGTCACTGAAGGAGCTGCTCAACGATGTAACGGTTACATACAGGGGGTGAGAGGCGTTCTCCAGCAATGATGATAGTTTTGCTACCATCCTCCTTTCTCCCACCTCCTGTACAGTGTCCAGGGGAATCCCCAGGACTGAGCTGGCCTTCCTGATCAGCTTGTCCAGTCTCTTCCTGTCTGCAGTAGAGATGCTGCTGCCCCAGCAGACCACTCCATAGAATATGGCTGAGGCCACCACAGAGACAAAAAAGGTCTTTAGAAGCTCTCCCTGCACTCCAAAAGACCTTAGTCTCCTCAACAGAAAGACTCTGCTCTGCCCTTTCTTGTAAATTGCCTCAGTGTTGTCTGTCCAGTCCAGCTTGTTGTTTAGGTGAACACCCAGGTATTTGTAAGAGTCCACTCTCACAATGTCCGTTCCCTGAATGTTCACTGGTGATAAAGTTTGTTTGTGCCTACGGAAATCCACTACCAGTTCTTTGGTTTTCCCTGCATTTATCTGGAGGCAGCTCCGTTGGCACCAGTCCACAAAGTTCTGTATAAGTCCTCTGTACTCCCTGTCATCATCATCATCCGTGATTAGACCGACAATGGCAGAGTCATCAGAGAACTTCTGTAGGTGACAGGTTGCTGAGCTGAACATGAAGTCTGCAGTGTAGACGGTGAAGAGAAACGGGGCTAGAACCGTTCCCTGCGGGGCTCCAGTGTTGCAGAGAATCTTGGCAGACTCACAGTCACGAGTCCTCACATGCTGTGGTCGGTCTGTGAGGTAGTCCAGTATCCAGGCAGACAGATGATGGTCCACTCCCATGTACACCATCTTATCCCTCAGGAGCGCAGGTTGGATGGTCCCGCAGCCTTCCTCGCTTTGATCTTCCTGAGCTCCATTCTCACCTGCGCTTCTGTGAGGGGCAGTGTGTATTGGTTGGAGTGTTGACTGGATGGAATTGGCAGGGGGGGAAGTTAGGTGTGTTGTGTATTGACTGTGAGCTGATAGCAGTACAGAGAGAGGTGGGGCTGCAGCTGCTTGCTGTGGAAGCAGAGAAGGGGTATTGCAGCAGGGGGGACTGGATGGGGGCAGGGGAGGGTAGCTGATCGAATCAGTTAAAGAATAGATTAAGATCATTCACCCACTTCTGGTCACCGAAGAGTGGAAAGTCGGTTGGACCAGATGACATACCGGTAGAAGCGTGGAGATGTTTAGGAGAGATGGCAGTGGAGTTTTTGACCAGATTGTTTAACAGGTTTTTGGAAGGTGAGAAGATGCCTGAGGAATGGAGAAGAAGTGTGCTGGTACCGATCTTTAAGCATAAAGGAGATGTGCAGTCTTGCAGTAACTACAGGGGAATTAAGTTGATCAGTCACACCATGAAGTTATGGGAAAGAGTAGTGGAAGCCAGGCTGAGAGAAGAGGTGACCATCTGTGAGCAACAGTATGGTTTCATGCCGAGGAAGAGCACCACAGATGCCTTATTTGCTTTAAGAATGTTGATGGAGAAGTATAGAGAAGGACAGAAGGAATTGCATTGTGTATTTGTGGATTTAGAGAAGGCGTACGACAGGGTGCCAAGAGAGGAGTTGTGGTATTGTATGAGGAAGTCAGGTGTGTCAGAGAAGTATGTGAGGGTGGTGCAGGACATGTATGAGGACAGTGTGACGGCAGTGAAGTGTGCAGTAGGAACGACAGACTGGTTCAGGGTGAAGGTTTGACTGCATCAGGGATCGGCCCTGAGCCCTTTCCTGTTTGCAGTGGTGATGGACAGGTTGACGGACGAGGTCAGACAGGAGTCTCCCTGGACTATGATGTTTGCGGATGATATTGTGATTTGTTGTGAGAGTAGGGAGCAGGTTGAGAAGAGCCTGGAGAGGTGGAGATATGCGCTGGAGAGAAGGGGAATGAAACTCAGTAGGAGTAAGACAGAATACATGTGTGTGAATGAGAGGAAGGGCAGTGGAGTTGTGCGGTTGCAGGGAGAAGAGCTGGAGAAGGTGGAGGAATTCAGGTACCTGGGGTCAACAGTGCAAAGTAATGGTGAGTGTGTTAGAGAAGTGAAGAAAAGAGTGCAGGCAGGGTGGAGTGGGTGGAGAAGAGTGACAGGAGTGATTTGTGACAGTAGGGTATCTGCAAAAATGAAAGGGAAAGTTTATAGGTCTGTGGTGAGACCTGCGATGTTGTATGGATTAGAGACAGTGGCATTGAGTAAAAGACAGGAGGTGGAGCTGGAGGTAGCAGAGCTGAAGATGTTGAGGTTTTGGTTGGGAGTGACGAGGATGGATAAGATTAAAAATGAGTTTATTAGAGGGACAGCGCATGTAGGATGTTTTGGTGACAAGGTGAGGGAGGCGAGATTGAGATGGTTTGGACATGTGCAGAGGAGGGACATGAATTATATTGGTAGAAGAATGCTGAGGATGGAGCCACCAGGTAGGAGGAAAAGAGGAAGGCCAAGGAGGAGGTTTATGGATGTGGTGAGGGAAGACATGCAGGTAGTTGGTGTGAAAGAGGCAGATGTAGAGGACAGGGGGGTATGGAGACAGATGATCCGCTGTGGCGACCCCTAATGGGAGCAGCCGAAAGAAGAAGAAGAAGACCCACTTCTGGTCACCCTCAGCCTGAAAGCTGGGCTCCTTATGACCAGTGATGGTT
This sequence comes from Silurus glanis, assembly GCA_014706435.1. NCBI lineage: Eukaryota > Metazoa > Chordata > Actinopteri > Siluriformes > Siluridae > Silurus > Silurus glanis. The sequence goes on from JAAIIK010000357.1 coordinate 35,876, forward strand.
TTGAGCCCCTTCCACACACCGCTGACGTTGTTCTGCTGCAGCTGATCCTCCATCTTTCTCCTGTAGCATGCTTTTCCTTCCCTGATCTTCTTTCTCAATTCTCTCTGGACAGTTTTCAGCTCTTCCTTGTTTCCTGATTTAAACACCCTCTTCTTCTCTTTAAGGAGAGTCTTTATATCAGGGTTGATCCACGGTTTGTTGTTGGGAAAACACCGTACAGTCCTGGTGGGTACAGTATTCTCCACACAGAAGTTGATGTAGTCAGTAATACAGTCTGTTAAACTGTCAATATCCTCCCTATGTGGATTGCACAATTCCTCCCACATAGTTGTTTCAAAACAGTCTTTCAGAGCCTCACTGGTCTCATCAGACCATGTCGTCACTGTGCGGGAGGTAGCTGGTTGCCTGCATACAAGGGGTTTGTACACAGGTAGGAGATGAACCAGGTTGTGATTCGATCTTCCCAAGGGGGGGAGGGGTGCTGATGTATAAGCCTCGTTTGAGTTTGTATAGAATAAATCCAGTGTTTTATTGTCTCTGGTGTGGCATGAAACATACTGGGTGAATGTGGGCATAGTGGAGGATGGAGGGGCATGATTAAAATCTCCAGAGATAATGAGAAGGGCATTTGGGCTCTGTGTTAACAGTCTGTTAACAACAGAATGCAGGACATCGCATGCCGATTCACCGTCAGCAGAGGGGGGAATATACGCAGCTATCGCGATAACATGCGAGAATTCCCTCGGCAGATAGTAGGGCCTCATGCTAGCGGCTAACAGCTCAATGTCTTCACAGCAGATATGCTCTTTAATAGTGATGTGACCAGTTTTACACCATCTATTATTCACAAACACTGCCAGTCCTCCTCCCTTTCTGTTACCGCTCTCCATCGTTCTGTCCATGCGCAGTAAATCAAATCCATCCAGAGCCACAGTCATATCCGGTGTTAGCTTGGTTAGCCATGACTCCGTGAACAGCATGATGCTACATTCCCGGAATTCCCTCTGATGCCGGGTAAGAGCCGCTAGCTCGTCCATCTTGTTGGGTAAAGATCTTACATTTCCCATGACGATGGACGGGAGAGTTGGGTAACAATAGGACCATGGCTGTGAACAAAGTTTCCAGACGCGACTGTGAACAAAGTCCAAAGAAGCAGGAAAAGTAGAGAAGTTTGTAGCACAGCATTTCTACTCACATCTACTGAGGAATAACATTTTTGAAATGTATCAGTCAGGATTTAGGCCTCATTATAGCACAGAGACGGCACTAGTTAAGGTGGTAAATGACTGTTGTTGGCCTCTGATCAGGGTTTTGTTTCTTTACTTGTTTTGCTCGACCTTAGTGCAGCTTTTGACACCATTGCTCATACTATACTGCTTACTGGTCTTGAGAACGTTGTTGGAATAAAGGGAACAGCTCTTTCCTGGCTCAGTTCTTATTTGACTGATCGCTATCAGTTTGTTGATGTAAATGGTGAGTTTTCCACACTCTCTGAGGTAAAGTTTGGTGTTCTCTGGCCCACTGCTTTTCTCTTTATATCTGCTGCCTCTGCATGTAACTATACATAAACATGGTATTTGTGTCCATTGCTATGCTGATGATACACAGCTGTATATTTCAGCAAAGCCAGATGAGAGAGATCAGCTTAACAATGTTGAGGAGTGTGTAAAGAACATTAGAAACTGGATGCTTAATAACGTTCTTCTGTTCAACTCAGATAAGACAGAAGTACTTTTACTAGGACCACATGCAGCTAGAAGCAAACTTTCCGATTACGTAGCATCTCTGAATGGTGTTTCTGTTTAATTTTTCTTAAGTAAAGGAGCAGATCTGGAAGGATCATGGATATGGAGTATTTGGTGAACTGGGATATTTGTATGCTGTCATCCCCTCACTCTCACATGTTCACTCAGGTTTGTTGACGGTGGTGTGGTGGGTCGTCTCTCATCCCAGAGATCCCTTTGCTGCCATAGCGAGTCTTGCCGGAGTCCAAACTGCACAGTGACATTAACTTTCATACAACAGTAAGGACACATAATAATCCATATCCTTCCTGTCACCCCTCTTCTCTCTCTCGCTCTCTCTCTTGGTCGAGTTAAACATGCTCCTGAGGTTCTCATTAACGCCTTGGGTGGTTCCATGAAATTCCGGAGTAAGAGCGGGAGCTTTGAGGATGGATTTGGACTGTAATTAATGTGCAACAGAATGGTCATCTTTTTAAGCAATATCAACTTTGAATAAAGGACAGTAAAGCTCATAGTGTCTTCTTTCTCAATATATTTGAATTGTTTATGAGGCCCATTTTTACCAGGTACTGTTAACATTTAATATTAGGTAGGGCATTTTCAAAATCTGTGGCGAAGGCTAACAGGTTAACACCTCCAAACAATGGGATATCGGTCGGCTGGCATGGCGCTGAAGGCTAAGGGGTTAAACCAATATGACATATGTAGCTTCCAGAAACAAGCCATACATTTCCACAGACACTTTAATTTGATACTAAAATTTTGATTAAATATTAAAATATAGTCATAATTCCACAATCTTAATTTATTACAAATGTAATGTCTGGCACAGGTCATTTAGATTTCATGTCCCAGGCATTCCTTTTAACCCTTGACATCTGCTTTTCAATCAAAGGATGAGCACCACGGCTCACACTTTTATTGAAAGCTTGTATACCACAGTGTCATACCCCCACCCCGGAAGACACGAAGCAGGAAAAACCCTGATCTCTCCAGCTGACTTCAAAGCAGCATTCAACTGATAACACAAGCCAGTCTCTATACCTTACACAGTACACACACACACACACACACACACACACACACACACTCCACCCTGAAAGCCAGATAACCCCCTGGCCTCTCTGGTTGACTTCACAGGGACCCTCAAACCATAAAACAATTCACTCTCGAAACTCGGCCCCAGTACGTCTGTTTGTGACACACACACACACACACACATATACAGACACACACACACACCAAAAGGGAGCATTCTTTTATTAATTAAATAATAAATAAAATGTCCCACATTACATGACACAAACATACATCTTGTAGGTATCTTCTTCAAATAAACCGAGTGTTTAACTCTACCTTAATAATAGTTATACTCTAAAAGGTTTAGTAATGTACCTCTGTTTTAATGTTGTCTCTTCCTTTTGATGTCAAAGTTGATTTAAAATTATCTTCTCTTTATTTTTATTTTCCTAACAAGGGTGCATTGTATACACCAGAATATAATGTTGTATTAATATAAGTTATACCTTAAATACTGGTCCAAGTACATTGTACCTCTGTTTTAATGCTGTCTTTTCTTTTAAAGCTTGATGTCAAAGTTGACATAGAATTATCTGCTCTTTACTTTCCTAACATGGGTGCATTTTATATACCAGAATATAACATTGTATTAAAAGAATTATTCCTTAAATACTGATATGTTAATAGTATGTTAAATGTTAACTGGTATGTAATGTACCTCTGTTTTAATGCTGTCCTTGCTTTCCATGTCTAATATCAAAATGATCACAAAATGATCTGTTCCTTATTTAACCGTAACCCTAACCCTAGATATATTTTGCAAACAATGGTGCATTTTATTTGATCATGAAATGTACCATACTGTCTTAATACACTTTGGATAAAACTCAAAGTTCTCCAAAGCAAGTATAACCCGGAAGCCATGCCCACAAACACATGAACAAAGGGAGTTTCTCCCTCCAGAATCTCAGGCCATAGCATTGGCCATTCCCCCAAAGATGAATGGGGTTCAGGACCTTTAAAACATCTTGAACCCAACTAGTCAGTCAGTTAAGTCAAGCAAGCTCGCTCACTCAGCTCGATCGGAAAGGCTAGGACACCTGGGGCCCGAAGGCAGCGACTCCTCGAGATGAGATCTCAAATCCTTTTTGAGATTTTCCAGCAAGCTTTATCTTCAAGAACAACACCTGCTCGGATCTTCAGGAGAACCTGTAAGAACATCTGATTCCCTCCTAACCGACTCTTCAAAGATTCCTTTGTCTACCGCATCCGGATTTTTGTGCAAACAAGCCAATGCAAGTAATTGTTTTACCAACCAATTTAGATGCGTGTTTAAGTTTGAGCCCCTTAATTTTAAGGTGAATTTGAATTCTTTTGATGAGTTCTCATTTAGGATTTGATTAATTTTTAAGTTTAAGCTTGCCATTCCTTTCCTTTCTTTCTCTCTGTCCTTCTTTTCCCTTTCTCTTCCTCCTTTTTCCTAATTTTAACTTTTTGTTTATTTTTTTTAATTGTATTTATTTTTTTATTTTCTTTATTTTTTTTTTGTATGTTTGTGTATTTAGTTCTATGTTGTGTTTTGTCTCATTCATTAAACACCGTATTTTACATAAGTGATTGTCTTTGAGTACCGCTCACATTTCAAGGTTCCTGCAACATTCAATCTGAACTACATGCTTTATTAATTGTACGGTATAAAGTAAAGGGGGGGTCTATAAAAGAGATACCTCTTTTATAGAATTAATAAAATATTATACTGTCTGTTTGGTGAAGAACAGACCAAATAATTATAACGTTAATTTCATTACCGTCAATTTAACAACTTAATTTAAATATTTAGGAGTACTTATAACCCGTTATAATTGCTCATAGATATTTCCCTTTTTGCGAGCGAAATTCGCTACACAGATCATTACAGCATCTCCTTTAAAATCTTTCTTTGTCATAGCAAATGTACCTCGCCACGTTACTGTGTTAAATGTACATTGTCAACTACTGCAGAAAATTTTAGCAAAAATCTACCGGAGTTATCAAAATTAATCAGATCATCATCTGAACCCGCAGAGCTCGATTGGGCTCCGGAAAGTCTATAATCAACGTTAAGTTACACTCTAGATGATGTAGCTCCCATTAAAATTAAAATGATTTAGAGAAAAAAATTCACACTGTGATATAATGCTCACAACTGTTTGGGAATAACATTGATGAAGCCTCATCATAGCACAGAAACCGTGCTAGTTAAAGTGGTAAATTACCTGCTATTGGCCTCTGATCACTCTTGATATCTTCCTTCCGCTTAACTCTGATAAGACGGAAGTACTTTTACTAGGACCACATGCAGATAAAAGTAAACTTTCCAATTCCCTTTCAGGAACTCAAGCTGCGTTGCAATGCTTCGGGAACACTTCCGCGATGTCCACGCTCTGAATCACGTGTAATCTGTCCAATGGAAGGTGCAGCATCACCGGCGGGGTGATGTCACAACCAGGAAGCTATAAAAAACACATGGAGTGAAGCCAGCACCAGTTTTTGTTTGTTCATTAAGCTCGGTGTGTATTTTATGCCTATTGTTTGCCAAATATAGAAGGCATCGGAAAAGGCTAAGCACACTTTCCGGTTGTGTGTTCCTCCCTGCCTCGGCCATATCACAGGGGACACTCTTCGAGAAGGGTCTCCTTACTCCTTGTGGTTCTGGGTCCCACTCTCGCTGAGGCAGAGCCGTGCACCAGCTCCTGGGGTTCGCAAATGGACCTCGCAGAGGCTTTTGAAACAGGCTTGTCCCTTTTTAAAACCTCACTTGCCCGGTCCAGCTCCCATTTGAAGGCTTCGAAAGCACGCCTTCCAGTGGTTTCTTCCCCCTGATATGAGAGCATGCAGCTCCACCTCTCTTCCCCTGAGGGAGGGGAGGGGAGGGAGGCAGCGGTTAGCGAGATTAAGGCGCTCCTGGCGGTTGTGACACGTAAAGCTGTATCTAGCTTGGCTGGCCGATGAGCATTTTCTGCTTTCGGCGTCACAACCTCTATGTCGAGGTCTACCGTTCTTCCCCGACCTGCACACGAGGTGTCCAGGTCCTGGGCCAAGCCTTTCTTGGCCCGCCCCTTTATTCCCATAGATTGCGTTATATGCTAACATCATGGGGCTGAAAGATCATGGTTGTAGAGGTTGAAGAATGTTCTGGGGAAGTGGCCATTGTGTAGCTCTGTCTTTTTAGAGAGCCCAGCCCCGGCTCTCTCAGGAACCTGGTTCATTAACCCTGCCGCAAAATGTTTCAGGGCATGGCCAGTTTCCTCCTTGGTTTCCGCCCTGCATCGTAGTGGACTAGGAGGACTCGCCGCCTCCTTCAAGGCCACTAGAGTTGAACCAGCTAGCCCCATCTCTAGGCATACCGGAGGTCAGTCTGGAGTCCGTCTCCTCCTGGTGGCCCCAAGGTGGCCGGGCAGATCATTGTTTGCAGACCTGGGATCTTCTCTCTTAAACAGGGAGCGCAATAGTCCACCCCCACCTAGAATTATGGAGGTTGTGGATGTGGCCTCTGAGGGGGCACAGCTCCGATGGTCTGGTCTATCCACCAAGGTGGTAGAGACCATTCTCCATTCCAGAGCTCCCTCTACGAGGAGGTTGGGGTCTGTTCACTGTGTGGTGTGTTCAGCACCAATTGGACCCATTCCACTGCCTGGTTGGTCCAGTGCCGGAGTTCTTTCAGGAACAGTTCTCAAAAGAGTTTGCTCTGTCCACCCTCAAAGTCTACGTGTCTGCCATTACGGCATATCATGCCCCTATGGCGGGGCAATCACTTGGCAAAGACCCGTTTTTCACGTTTTCTCTGCAGCACCAGGAGGCAGAGGTACAGTGCCTGGGTGGGACCTGGTCGTTGTGTTGGAGGCTCTATCTAAGCACCCCCTTTGAGCCCCTGGCCGAGGCTCCATGGAGGAATCTCACAGTCAAGACTGTGTTTCTAATGGCTATCTGCTAATTGAGGAGAGTAGATGATCTACAGGCCCTCTCAGTGGCCAGCTTTGTCTGGTGCAATGGACACTTACGTCCATAGGACAAGTCCCTGGAGCAAGTCAGAACAACTGCTTGTCTGCTACGGCCCTCCGAGGAGAGGCCTCCCTGCTAATAAGCAGACTCTCAGCAGGTGGGTTATTGACGCTATCGCGTCTTCCTATGAGTCCTCTGTTCACCCCGCTCTGTTCGGGGTCAGAGCGCACTCAACCAGGAGTGTGGCCATTCCTGGCTCCTCTGTCCTTCGACCTAGTTGTGCCCATACACACTAGTCAGGGACTGTTAGTCTGGTGGTATTGGAATGTCTCTAGGTTAACGTATGTAACCCTAGTTCCCTGAGGGAATGAGTCGCTGCATCCTCTTGAAACACTGCCGGCTCCATGTGCTTTATATAGCTTCCTGGTTGTGACGTCACCCCCCCTACAGTGACCCTGTGCCTTCCATTGGACGGATTAAACACGTGATTCAGAGCATGGACAATGCTTCTCCTGAACGTCAGCAAGACTAAGGAGTTGATAGTTGATAGTAGGAGTTCTCACTCTTCAGTGTTCTTTATTGTTGAAAAATTTATGATTAAACTCTTGATGTCACCCAAATGAGGATGGGTTCCCCTTTTGAGTCTGGTTCCTCTCAAGGTTTCTTCCTCATAACATCTAAGGGAGTTTTTCCTTGCCACAGTCGCCACGGCTTGCTCAACAGGGATAAATGCACACCATTCACCTTGACTGTTGATTTCTGTAAAGCTGCTTTGAGACAATGTCTGTTGTGAAAAGCGCTATAGAAATAAACTTGACTTGATAGTGGACTTCAGCACGAAGCAGGAGCGGTCATACCAACCGCTAAACATCAACGGGACCCCAGTGGAGATAGTGGACAGTTTCCGGTACTTAGGTGTTCACGTCACACAGGACCTGTCTTGGTCCTGTCACACCAACACCCTGGTGAAGAAGCCCGGCAGCGTCTGTACCATCTGAGACGCTTAAGGGACTTTAAACTACCCTCTCAGGTGCTAAAGACTTTTTAGACCTGCACCATTGAGAGCGTTCTGATGGGTAGCATCACTTCCTGGTTCGGGAACAGCACCATGCAGGACAGGCGAGCCCTCCAGAGGGTGGTGCGTTCAGCTGAACGTACCATCCACACTGAGCTCCCTAACCTGCAGGACATCTACAGCACGTGGTGCAGGACCAGAGCCAGGAAGATTGTGAAGGACCTCAGCCATCCCAACAATGGACTCTTTTTTTGTTGCGTTCAGGGAAACGCTTCCGCTCCCTGAAAGCAAACACAGAGAGAAAGAGGAGGCGCTTCTTCCCGCAGGCCATTCGGAGTTTGAACCAGGAAGCACCTAGAATCTAGAACTGGTCCACTCTCTCCATCGTCACACTTTTTCTCTGCACATATATTTTTTTTTCGCACTACAACATTCTAATCTCTGGACTGTCACTTTAGCTCTGGACTTGCACATCACAGTGCCCTTTATACTTTATACCACACCACACCGCACACGTTCACTTTAAGGACAATCACATCAACCACCTTACATTTTAACTGTTTACTGTAATAAGCATACCAAGCATACCTTGTATATACACCTTTTTTTCTCATATATATCTTTATATATTTTATATAGTTTATACTTTATTTATCTGCCTTCTTTTTCTTGGTTTATTTTTTTCCCCATCCTATTCCCTCATGCTGGACCGTCGTAAAAAGCATTTCACTGCATGCTGTACACTGTATGTATGTGTATGTGACAAATAAAAATTGATTTAATTGATTTGATTTTATATATTAATTTCTCTTTTGTATTTATGTTAATAGTGATTCTCCTTTTTTTTATCTATTTATTAATTTTTTCTTACTAATTTGGATTTTAGCTGGATATTAAACTTATTTATTTTCAATGTTTTAACCTCTTACTTGAACTAATTATAGGATTAGGTTTCTTATTTGAAATCCTTTCTAGTTTAATTATACCTTTTATGTACCCAATAGCTCTAAACTTGACTATAACATTCAAATGGGCAAAACAATTCCGAGAATTGCACAAGAGACCCAAAACAGCAATAATTATCTTAAAGATTACAAAAATGCAGCCAAAATATGGGACTAAACAAGACCACTGGAGGAATTAATTGTGGAGAAAACATGGAACAAAAGTAATAAAGGTGAAAAGAAAAATTGTAAACAGGAAATATTAGATGTGTAATGGGACAAAGGTTTCATATAAAGAACAAACCTTATTAAACCTTAAAATGACAGAATACTGGAACAATATTTTTATTTTTAGAAAATAAAATATATATTAAAATTAAATTAATGTAATTAATTAAAAAAAAATACATTGAATGTTAATGACATGACAATGATTAGTTATATCCCACACCTTTATTAGATTTATAGACTTAATCGGGTCTACAAACATCTACAGAAAATATATTACAATAATGTTTATGATAAAATCAATTAATTAATTAAAATGTGAGATAATACATTAATATATTCCACTAGAAGTATTGAGAAAAGTTGTATATGTTGAATAACAGTGATTAGATGTGATTATAATAATTATTATTAGTAATTAATGAAGTAAATGTTAAGTTATGTGGAAAGTTAGGATTCCTGCACACAGGATCAGGAACCATGCTCCAGCATGAAACATAGGTGCACCTGATGCTGAAACACAGAGAGAGAGAGAGAGAGAGAGAGAATTAGAGCAGTGCACTAAAAAAAAAATCAGTTTGTGTCATTACATGAAGTTTGGGTAACATACACTTCTTTTTATTACACTTTCAGTACTTCAATCCATTAATTTATCTCATTTCACTTTTTCTTGGTGTGGAGTATAAAAGCAACAGGATGAGAATTTTAGCCCAGATTTCCCAGTCTAGCTTCTTCCCAAATATTCAATTTACATTACATTTATAGCATAGGCAGATGCTCTTATCCAGCGCAAATTGCAAAGTGCTTTAAATCTCTATCAATAAATATTTTAACACTGATTCCTTGGGACACAGCCTAAAACTCTTTAAAAAAAATTTATTAAAAAGCATTTTTATCCTCAACTCCATCAGATTCTGCAGTGGCTGTAAACTAAACAACTCATACTTTGTTGAAAGTATAGATCCCTTTCAGGGACTCGAGCTGCGTCAAAATGCTTTGAGAACGCCCCACAATGTCCACGCTCCGAATCACGTGTAATATGTGGCCAATAGGCAAGTCGTGACATCATCGCCGGTCGACGTCACGTAAACCAGGAAGCTACAAAACCAGCTGAGCGATGGTAGCGACATTAGCTTCTGTTGTTCAGGTAAGCGCTTTGTATGTGAATCTGTGCAGTTATGAGCTTTAAATGCAAGCAGAATTCTGACTGTGTATTCCTTTTTGCCGCGCTTTATTCAGAGGGGATACACACAGCCGATGTGTTGTTTGCTTGCTTAGGAAAATGCTTAGTCAACTGTAAGCATTTTTAGCCGTGTGGCTATGCGCTCTCCCTTACAGCTCAGGTCCCGCTCACGCTGAGGCAAAGCGGCGCAGAAGGTCACGGGGCTCGCAAGTTCCTTCTTCCGGCACGTGTAACGCGGTGCTCCGGATTTCTTCCTACGAGGAGGGAGATTTTTCGGATGCTAGCAAACCCAGGGACTCCTCACATCCTGTGCTGTTCGGGGAGCTCCTAAAGGTAGTGACACGGGCTGTTGCTAAGCTAGAGATAGCTTGGCCTGATGAGAAGCGGAAGCATCCCGTTCCCAGCAAGCTGAATGAACATTTTCTGCATCCCCAAGCACAGCTTTCGCCCCGGAGCCTACCGTATTTCTCGACCTACACACCGAGGGGTCTAGGTCCTGGGAGACCCCATATGCGGCCCGTACCTTCCCCTGTATTCCTTATATGCAACTATAGTAGAGTTAAGGGAGTGCGGCTCTGGAAAGATGGCCAGGGTTGAAGAGATGCTAGCAATGGATAGCTCTCCCCAGGTGATGCATCACGAAATGCTCCAGTAAGGTACGGCACGGGCTGTAGGTCGGTCCTTGTCAGCTCTAGTGGCCACAGAAAGGCTTCTGTGGCTCACCCTGTAAGCGGAGATCATGACAGGGACAGGGCTTTTCTTCTGAATGCCCCGGTGGCTCCTCCTGGCCTGTTCGGGATACGCTGTAGGTAAGGGCGCTCGCTGACAGGCTTAGGTGACCACGGCAGGGTTTTAGTGCTACTTCCCCGCCGCTGTCATGGGGCTGCTCGACGGGCACAGCCCCAGCCCCAGCCCGGCATGGCCGGGCATTGCGAAGCCCAGAAACAGACGCTCTAGGCCCAAATAAAAGGAGTCAGCCAACCTGAGTGTGGTCCTCTCCTCAAACAAACGGGCGGTAATGAAGCGGCCCTGACAACCAGAGTGCCCTGCATCAAGGGGGACGGTCTACACCTTGTGCGGTGCCCGTACCTCCTCATCACCACCAGGAGGCCAGGCTGTTAGCTCCGCCACGGGATGTGCCTTAGAGTGCAGCCTTCCTCCGGCGGGTGCTTCCCCCCATCTTCGCCCGAGAGATTGCTGCGGATGGCGGAGACCCGCCACCTCTCCAGAGGCTCCAACAGCTGCAGCTCACCGCTCCAGCCATTTTAAAAGGGTTGGTAACCGGCCTCAAAAGGTTGGTTCCCCGATTGGATGCCTTGGCACAGGAGGCCACGCTGTTAGCCCTGCCACAGGATGTTGCTTTGGGGTGCACCCTACCTCCAGTGGGTATCTCCAGAGAACGCTGCCGATGGAGGAGACCCGCAACCTCTCAGGAGGCAGGGCACTGCTCCAGCTACTTTGCAAGGCTCAGAGGCCAGCCTTGAGAGGCTGGTTCCTCTGAGGGATTTCCTGGCAGCTTGGGAAGAGCTGCCAGACGTATCTCAGTGGGTCCTGCGTACGATAGAGAGGGACTACTCTATGCAATTCGGGTCCTCTCCTTCCCAGTTCGACGGGTTGTGTCGGGTGGGACCCAAGCAGACTCTGGTCCTGGAGCAAGAAGTACGCACACTCCTGAGGAAAGAGGCCATCTAATTGTTTCCTCCCCCAGTCAGAGAGTCAAGGTAATACGGCCAGTCAGTACTTCGTTGTTTCGAAGAAGGACGATGGCTTGAGGCCGATCCTAGATGAGCCTCATTAGGCTCTGGTTCAGGATGCTTACCCTCAAGATGGCATGTCAGAGATCAAGTCTGAGGACTCAAGTCCCGCTACGGCTTCAAGGCATCTGCATTCTGAACTATATCGACGACTGGTTGGTATTAGCAGATGGAAAGTGGATGCTATTTCCTCTGATTATGAGTCTTCTGGTCTTCCCAATCCTTTCGGAGTCTAGGCTCATTTAACCCGGAGTATGGCGGCCTCTACGGCCTGGTCCACGGGTGTGCCTCTGCTAGACATATGTAACGCTGGTCCGCCCCTTTGACCTTTGTTAGGTTTTACGACTTTGACATCAGAGCCACTCCTGGCTCCTCTGTCCTGCATGCTGGTGGTGCCCTGACACACCAGGCAGGGACTGTTCACTACAGTATAATGGTATGCTCGTTCCCAAAGTGTTTTGATGCAGCTCGAGTTCCTGAAAGGGAACGTCTCTAGGTTACATATTTAACCCTAGTTCCCTGAGGGAACGAGACGCTGCATCTCGAGCCATACTCCCTGCATCCTTACGCTTACCTTCTCTTTCCTCAGAAGCTAATGTCGCTACCATTGCTCAGCCGTTTTGTAGCTTCCTGGTTTAAGCGACGTCACCCGCCGAAGACTTGCCTATTGGCCAGATTTTACACGTGATTCAGAGTGTGGACAACGCAGTGTCTCGTTCCCTCAGGGAGCTAGAGTTACATACGTAACCTAGAGATGTTTTGTTTACTGTATTATTTTTTTATGTTCTAGTAAAGAGCATGGATCATGTACTATAGTGTTGCTTCAGGCCACTGCCATCTATATTCTAAATACTTATTTGTCTGTTGCATCAAACTTTCCAGGTTTTCAGGAGAATCAACTGAACATTAATATTGTTTTGAGATTGCTGGCAAACAGAAAGAATAATGAAAATACATTATTATGGATCCAATGCAGCAAATTTGGAAAAAGCTTACTGTGTGCGTCAGGTAAACATTCTTACCCTGAGCTGTGATATTGGCAGATGTTGTTTGGTTTGTCTGACTGTTGGTGATAGTAGTGATTGTCGATTGAGATGACTCAGAAGGTATTTTGCCTCCAAAAAGGTTAATATTCAGGGTGTTCAATTCATACTGGTACTGCTGAGCCACCCAAGACCGAACCACAGAGGAGTTTTCAAACAGCTTCAGATCAGCCAAGTTCACTCCGAGTAGACCTTGCACTGTGCTCACATTTATGACCTAAGATATGAAAATAAACAAAGCAAATTGATATTTAAGGCATATATGATATTCATATGAAATATGATGCGCTAAAAACACACAAACTACAGATCCCATAATGCAGCGCTTCAGCTGCCTTGCCGACTGCTAGGCTACCTGGGAACATTCCAGCGTCAATCAAATCAAGCTTCTGTTGATGTATACAACCCTATTGTAAAGTTATTGTGAAGCTAGCGCCTCACAGTGGCGAAGAGAAAGTTGATTCTAAAAACAGAGCCTTTCAAAACCGATGGGAGGCTGAGTATATGTTTACTGACATTGCCGGTAAACCCGTGTGTCTTATTTATGGAGCGAATGTGGCTGTAATTAAGGAATTGAATCTAAGAAGGAACTACAAGAAAAAACATCAGGAGAAGCTGAGGAACCTGAATGCAGAGCAGAAGATACAGAAAGTAGAAGAGTTAAATAAGAATGACATTTCAGCAGACGTTTTTCACCAGAGCAAAATCACAAAGTGAAGCTGGTGTGAAACAGAGGAGAAATCAGACTCTCATCAGCCGGTTATTTACTGAGGGAGAGTTTCTGAAGAGCTGCATGATGAAGCTGTGCAACGTCTTGTGTTTGACAGGAGATATTTTTAAGGAGAGCAAAATATTTTAAGTTATTTAAAGTTTAAGTTTATTTTTTTTTATGGCATAAGAGTAAAGAAATCTGTTTTGACTTTTTAACTTTTACTTAAAAGCACAATTTATATTTATTTTTTCAGCGTTTTTTGCAGCATGTTCATAATGCTTACTTGTATAATTTTGACAGGAGATATTTTTATGGAGAGCAAAATATTTTAAGTTATTTAAAGGTTAAATTGATTTATTCTGGAATAATATTCCTGTCTTTTTTATTCATATTTATGTCAAAAAACATATAAACTATAAAAATTATTTTTAGTGTGTTCAATAAATGTTTATCCTGTTCGGCCCACAACCTAGTGTGCTTTGAGTTTTAGCAACCTCAGCAATTAAGTTTGACACCCCTGCATTAGATGTATTGGTATTTCATACCATAATAACAGCAGGGTTTAGATTCATGAAGGTGGTAATGTCCATGCTGACATTCTTGGACGAAAGAGATTGCAGGTCTTGTACAGGAGCACCTCCTGCAAACACAAACACTCTCCTATATTAGATTTGGAAAGTTTGTGTAACAGCTTGCCTTTATTGTTCTGTAATGAGCATCAGTATGAATTTTCATTCACATTACTTCAGTTTATTACGTTACATTTTTTAAATTATTATTATTATTATTATTATTATTATTATTATTAAACCCCTTTCCTCCAAATTTATTCATGGTGTTTGGCTTTGTGTGTGGAGGCTTGTTACCCATGTAAGGTCTCATGAGCTGGTAAGTGTTGGGTTGTCCGCTGAATGAGGAGTTACTGATGATGTACAGAGCAGATTTCTGTTGAATGGAGCATGAGGACAAATCCAGAGTGTTTGCTTTCCTACACAGTAAAAAAGAACTTTAGAATGCAAAAAAAAAAAAATTTCACTTCTGTGTCTGGCTACAAAGAAACAGAGGTAGTGATCTGGCAATAATCTCATTTTATTTTTCATCTTGGCTTTTAGGAATATTTTTCAAAATTCCTGAACATGCACTTAAAATAATTTGCCTATTAAGGAAACATATTATTAATGAAAAACAAGCAAAGACTTCTTATAACACATTTAAATAAGCACTATCAAGAGTTTACAATTATGTGGCAGCATGTGTGTGGTAAAGTTTATCAAAGGAGAATAGATGGGCTAAACCTGTAGGTAATGTTTAATGATTCTTACATGTGGGTAATCACAGGAACTTTATCTATGCATAGCATATTGTATATCTACATTTGTCAATGGCTGTACATATACAGGTGAACTTACTTCAGGCTCTCAGCAGTGATATTTTCCAGTAAACTGACATCCAAAGAACATATGCTGGCACCAATTGCATTTATTTCAGCAGTTCCCAGAGTGTGATTAGCCATGCTCAAATACCTCATAATCACTGCTTTACTCTACAACATACAACATTGTGTAATTACTTCATTATTTTACAAACACATGCAAATTATAATTTTATCAAAAACATCCATATATGAGCAGTATTATGTATTTAATGTGTTTCTCTATGTCCTTCTTTCACTCTCAGTCCCTTACACACACACACACAAATTATCACACTATTATTACCATCCCTGGTGCCCAGTTTCCATTATTAGACTTCATCAAAGAGGACAGCGTGTCGATTATAATAATGTTCCACTTGCTAATATCATCAGTAGTTGCCACACGAGATGTTGGGCCTAGTAGCTGTAGCACACTGTCATTAAGGCCTGATGGGTAGATCTACAACACACACACACACACACATGTGCACACACGCACACACAAACACAAACACCATGTTTAAATAATTCATGTTCTTAATCTCCTTTGTATACAGCATTTATAAGTCCAGTGTGCAGTGCTACTGACCTGGTTTAGCTTGTTTAGAATGATAGTCTGGAAACTGGTGTCCACTACCTTCTCAGTGATGGCTGCCAGATTTTCTTGCAGGACAGTGGTATTCAAGCACAAATCAAACTGAATGGTGTCATATCCCACAGGAAATGATGAGTCTGCAATTGTTATGGGTGTGATGCTGCCTGAGGTGCAGTCTGTTACAGCCAAAAATATGGAAGCAATTCACGTTCAGCAGTGAGATAAATGAAACATGCACTGTAATCCTACATCTGTCCCTGACCACCATTAATAACAAAATCATGTTGTGTCTGAGTTTGTCTTTGTGCTTTAACCACTGTTACCTGCAGCACGATGGGCTCTGGACACTTTGAAGTTGCATTCTATAAAAAACTTTCTCAGTTTATGTATTGGGGTCATTTGATTCTTCAGAAAGGGCATAAATGACTTTAAAAATGTCCTTTTAATATCCTAAAAGGCAGACAAATAGAAAAAAATATCAAATAAATAATCGATAAGCAGAAATCTTATGTTTCTTAAAGTACATTAATGATTTATTTTGAAAACATTATGAAAATATTCACATACAGTGCTGAACTGTCCCCAAAATTCTGATTTGAAATAGAGAGGCAGGATGCCCAGCTGCTGCAGAGTCTGGACATTCCACTTTATAGGATTACTGATTAATGATAAACAATATTAATGAGTTTTTATACAATATTATACAATATTTTGTTAAAAATATATATATACAATGTTAAATAATGCAATTATTTATGTGCCCAGACCACTTTTATTTTAGGTTTGGACTACAGTAAATGTTAATCAAAGTTAATTGTTTGCAACAGTGAAAGAGTTAGGGTTATAAGTACCATCAAAGCCTAATTTTAACTAATTTTAAATGACCAAAGTCTGGGTACAAATAATTTTTAAAAAGTACATATTTTAACATATACTTAAATTATAACATAAATCTTATATTCCAATGTTTGGTATAATTAAAATATCAAAGGTATCTTTGGTGCTCTTAACTAAGGTTTAGTATCCACCTTGACATACCAAACATCTTAAGCTGGTATAAATGGTCCCTGATTTTTTATTTTATTTCTGGTCTATATTAAAATTTTATATTATTAATATTTAACTCTTAATCTCACCCATAAGCAGTGTTTCCACTGAGGAGCAGTGACTGTACAGCAATGATCTAAGAATCAGAAAGATCTCCACAGTTCTTCAGTTTCTCCAAAATGAAAGGGTCAGAGTTCTGGATGTAGGAGGAGTCCAGTGTGCAGGCCATATTCCCCAGAACCTCCACCTGATCCCTTGTTAGACTCATACCAGATATACCCTACAATATCACAAATCATTTAGAAAAGACTCACAGGGCCTGAGGGTGATTGTAATGGGCAGGAACATGCAAGGAAAAATACATTAAATGCCTTATGTGCTACGATTCTGTGCTATCGCTTCCTCTTTATCTAAAAGTAAAATACCAGTAAAATTTAATTGAATTGAATTGAATTGGATTGAATTGAATTGAATTGAACTGAACAATGCACAAAAAATTTATGCAAAGTTTTGGGTATTTTTATTCCTTTTTTTTGCTCTTAGGTTTCTACGTTGAGAGAGCTATGTTATTAAGAGCTTATAAGTTATTTAGTCACTTTTTTATTTTTATATTTTTCATCTTTTTTTATATTATAAATAATTTTACAGTTTATATATGTGCTTATTACCAGGCAGGCTCGTGCATTGTTGAACAGGGTGGCTGGTTTGTTGAGGATGGTTGAAGGAACAGAGAAATCTGCACCTCCCAAAGCAGCAAAATATGATCTGCAATGCCCATGCTGCACTTTGTCATAGCTATGTTAACACATAACACACACAAAAAAAAGCTTAACAAACAATTAAACAATTCAGAAAAAAGCAAAGATTCTACATAGCAACAAAAATAGGTGAAAACAGTGTACACTTTTTACGCACCTGTAGTAGAGTAGCATGTCAAAAGGAACATCGGTAAAGTTCAAAGAGTCTTCTTTCATGATGTTATACATGCATGTCAGCTAAAACAGAGCATAGCTTAAATTATATTCTCTAACACTGAGGATTATTTTATGTAAAGTTATCAGACCAATTTAATTGAACAGAAAATAAACTGTTAACTGGATATAAAATTAACCAGCAATATTCAACTAGGATTTTAGTTTGTCTGCAGGAAACACATTCTAACTCGTAATACAAAATACAAAGTTACTGTTACTTCCCTGGAGCTGCTCGTCCCTAAATATATTTTATATCTCTTAATGGCATTGGAACTTGCCATTGGAATTTTTATTTTTTAATTAAACACAGATCAAACTTTTATTGATTCGGGTTACAATTAATATTGTGTAATGTCTGTGAAAAAAAATAAGCTCCTGTTTTTACTTGCATATAATTTATTATATAGTGCATGATATACAGATCCCTGTGAATGAGCTGTTACAATAAAAACAATAACATAAATAAAAACAAATTAATTTAGACCTCCTGGTCAGATTGTAAGATTGTAGTACAACTGTAGTGTATTACTATGCCAAATAAAACATGAATATCTTAAACAACCTAATAGATAACAGGTGCATAAAATGCTCAACTGTTAACATTCATGATTAAAATGAACAACATCTGTAAGAATATCAAAGTGTATTCACCTGAGCCTCTTTTAGGGAGACCTTGTCTCTGCCTGAACGTGGTCTACAGGCTTTCACCAGATCTTTGATTTTTTGCCATGGGAGAGTCTGAACTGAGCTGCATGAGAATCCCTGCAGTACTGATGCTGACAAACTGGGGTGATTAACACACACACATACACAGACACGTTTGAACACCCTGGTTTTAAATACCAAACACGTATGCAATAAACTAGTAGCTAAGATGGACACTATGTCTAAGATTTTAGGAAAGGTTTTAGGCACCGCAATAGCATAGCACAGAAACTGCTCTAGTTAAAATCACAAATTAACTGTTTTTAGCTTCAGACCAAAGCTACATCTCTCTGTTAGTTTTACTGGATCTTAGTGCTGCATTTGACACTATAGATCGTTATCTTCTCCTGAATCACTTACAGAATTACATCGGCATTCAGGGACAAGCATTAAGATGGTTTAAGTCCTAATCTGTCGGATTGTTACCATTTTGTAGATTTAAATGGAGAACTATCAGGATAATCCAAGTAAAATATGGGGTGCCACAAAGTTCAGTTGTAGGACCTCTGCATTTCACAATATAAATGCTTCCCTTAGGAAATATTATTAGAAGGAATGTGATGAGCTTCCACTGTTATGCTGATCTTCTTCTTCTTCTTTCGGCTTCTCCCATTAGGGGTCACCACAGTGGCTCATCCATCTCCATTCCCCCCTGTCCTCTACATCTGCCTCTTTCAACCCAACCACCTGCATGTCTTCCCTCACCACATCCATAAACCTCCTTCTTGGTCTTCCTCTTTTCCTCCTTTCTGGTGGCTCCATCCTCAGCATTCTTCTACCGATATACCCCATGTTCCTCCACTGCACATGTCCAAACCATCTCAATCTCGCATCCCTCGCTTTGTCTCCAAAACGTCCTACATGCGCTGTCCCTCTAATAAACTTGTTTCTAATCCTGGTCATCCTCGTCACTCCCACGCCAGTTCCAGCTCCACCTCCTGTCTTTTACTCAATGCCACTGTCTCTAAACCATACATCTCAGGTCTCACCACAGTCCTATAAACCTTCCCTTTCACTCTCACAGATACATCTGAAAACTGTCCAGAGAGAACTGAGAAAGAAGATCAGGGAAGGAAAAGCTTGCTACAGGAGGAAGATGGAGGATCAGCTGCAGCAGAACAATGTCATTCGATGTGTGGAAGAGGCTTAAAACCATCACTGGTCATAAGGAGCCCAGCTCTCAGGCTGAGGGTGACCAGAAGTGGGTGAAAGATCTTAATCTATTTATTAACAGATTTGATCAGCTACCATCCCCTGCCCCATCCAGTCCCCCCTGCTGCAATCCCCCTTCTCTGCTTCCACAGCAAGCAGCTCCAGCCCCACCTCTCTCTGCACTGCTATCAGCTCACAGTCAACACACAACACGAGTCCCTTCAGTCAACACTCCAACCAATACACACTGCCCCTCACAGAAGCCCAGGTGAGATTGGAGCTCAGGAAGATCAAAGCGAGGAAGGCTGCGGGCCCAGACAGCATCAGCTCCAGGCTCCTTAAGACCTGTGCAGACCAGCTGTGTGGTATATTCCTGTACATGTTTGACCTGAGCCTGAAGCTGGGAAAGTTGCCACAGCTATGGAAAACATCCTGCGTGGTGCCTGTTCCAAAGATGTTCCGACCAAAAGACTTTGGGGACTACCGACCAGTAGCACTGACCTCGCATCTAATGAAGACATTGTAGAGGCTGGTGCTCACTCATCTCCTACCTCTGGTGAGCCCATCAATGGATCCACTTCAGTTTGCCTACCAACCTGACATTGGAGTGGAAGTCATCTTCCTCCTAAATCGGGCTATTTCACACCTGGAAAAGGCTCGGAGCACTGTAAGAGTCATGTTATTTGACTTCTCTAGTGCTTTTAACACCATCCAACCTGCACTCCTGAAGGATAAGATGGTGTACATGGGAGTGGACCATCATCTGTCTGCCTCGATACTGGACTACCTCACAGAGCGACCACAGTATGTGAGGACTCATGACTGTGAGTCTGACATGATTGTCTGCAATCTGCTCCCAAAGCTGCTCCCAGTAAACCAGTCACCATAATACACACTGTTATTAGGGTTTAACTGTGTAATAATACTACCTGTGTGCAATATTACCTGCAATACCACCTGTGTGCAAGATTACCTGCAATACGTTCAATATCACCTGTGTGCAATACTACCTGCAATACGTACTTTTTTCCTTATTTGTATTTATACATTGTGTTGTGTATATACTGTATACTATAGTATGTGTCTATTCTTTTATATATTTGCATTTATTTTCATTTTTTCCTTTGCTGCTGTAACAAAGAAATTTCCCCACTGTGGGACGAATAAAGGTATATCTTATCTCCACGGCTTCACGGCAGTCGCCACGGCTTGCTCATCAGGGATAAATGCACACCATTCACCTTGACTGTTGATTTCTGTAAAGCTGCTTTGAGACAATGTCTGTTGTGAAAAGCGCTATAGAAATAAACTTGACTTGACTTGACTTATCTTATATTATCTTAAAACAACAGGTGAGACTGGGAGATGTTACCTCCAGTATTCGGACAGTCAGCACTGGTGCTCCTCAGGGATGTGTCCTTTCCCCACTGCTATTCTCCCTTTATACAAATGACTGCATATCAAGTGACCCAACTGTCAAACTCCTGAAATTTGCAGATGACACCACGCTCATCGGACTCATCCAAGATGGTGACGAGTCTGCATATGAGCAGGAGGTGAAGCAGTTGGTGTTATGGTGCAGTCAGAACAACCTTGAGCTAAACACACTCAAAACTGTGGAGATGATAGTGGACTTTAGGAAACACCCTTCAACACCACTTCCCCTCACAATATCCAACATCCCTGTGTCGTCTGTGGAGAACTTCAAGTTTCTGGGCACTACCATTTCCCAAGACCTGAAATGGGAATGCAACATAAATTCGATTCTGAAAAAGGCCCAGCAGAGGATGTACTTTCTACGCCAGTTAAGGAAGTACAGTCTGCCACAGGAGCTGTTGATGCAGTTCTACACTGCAGTCATTGAATCTGTCCTGTGCTCATCAATCACCATCTGGTTTGGAGCAGCAACAAAACAGGACAGAAACAGACTGCAGAAAACTGTTAAAACAGCAGAAAAAATCATTGGTGTTCCTCTGCCCACTCTCCAGGACTTGTACCAAACAAGAACCAGAAACCGGGCAGAAAAAATCATTAATGACCCTTCACACCCTGGTCACAACATCTTCCAGCTCCTCCCTTCTGGCAGGCGCTACAGAACTTTGTTCACCAAAACTGCCAGACACAGGAACAGTTTCTTTCCCCAAGCAATCAGCCTCACTAACAACTGACCATAATTATATTCCCTGCTCATATCTATTTAGTACTGCACAGAACTGTCAGTCATCACATCATCTGTATATGTTGCACACACTATGGCTGCTATATACTGTACAACGTTTTATAGTAAACTCTCTAATCATACCTGACACACAATACTATCATTTGCACTACCATGCACTCTCACACTTTATGTACATTACTGATCTGTATCCCTATTTATTACCCACACTGTCTATACTGTCTCACATTGTCTGTATTGTCTTGTATTGTCTTGTATAGTCTGTTTTTGTCTTGTCTTGTCTGTTTTGTCATGTATAGGTTTATTTATGTCTGTACTTTTGAGAGTCACTAACAGCTGGAACCAAATTCCTTGTGTGTGTCAACACACTTGGCCAATAAACCTGATTCTGATTCTGATTCTGATTCTGATCTTAAGTAGATGCTGAGCCCACAAACATCCCTCACCATTTAGAGACGTTTGGATTCCACTTCATGTAGTGTTTAGACACTAGAACTCTGAGTGTTTAAAGGCTCTGGCATGAAGGAGTTGGTGTTGGATCTATGATGATCTCAAATGTTGAGCTATTTTATGAGTTGCTCAGTAGCTACTGGTTCAATAATCTCAACTGGCTGTATAAGACCGTAGAAATTACATTACTCACAATCTTACATTCCGTTGCTCATGTTAGTTCTCACTCTTTGTGTTTTGTATTGTTTTTAAGATTTATAATCACACTCGTGATATCACCCAAATGAGGATGGGTTCCCCTTTTAAGTCTGGTTCCTCTCAAGGTTTCTTCGTTATGAGAAGTTTTTCCTTGCCACAGTCACCTCAGACTTCATCATCAGGGATAAATACACATCAATCACCTTAATTCTTAAAATTTGTGAAGCTGCTTTGAGACACTGTCCATTGTGAAAAGTGCTATAGAAATAAACTTGAGTTGACTTGACACTAAAATGTTGGTTTCACTGGTTACTTATTCTGGCATAATACATTTATAAAATAAAATAAACAATGTGTATAGAAATGTATGTTTTGACTCACTAATCTGGATTATCAATGGCACTGGTCACAGCACCAAACAACATCATAGCCTTGTAAAAGAAAAAATTCAACATTTACTTATTTTTACACATATCCACACACAACAAACTTTACACATCGTAATGTATTACTTTCCATGTTTTGATGTTCGAATTCGAAAGTATTTAACTCTGCATGTGTTCTGTTACCTGCTCATGGCTCCAGCTCTTGTTATTAATTAGTGAAACCTCAATAGAGCTCACTGTTGACAGTAGAACAAGTGGGATATGCATAACTAGTGCATCTGGGACATTCTTGATCACATTTGTCTGGTCTACAGAGATGATCTGGAGGAAAAATCATAAAATAAAAATAAGTGAACACATGAACACAAATATATACACATTAAGAAATTAGTTTACTACTTATGTAGAATAGCCTTTATTTGTCACATATACATTACAGCACAGTGAAATTTTGTTCTTCGCATATCCCAGCTTGCTTGGGTACTTATGTATGTATATACATACATATTGTATGTATTTCATACATATTGTATGTATTTCATACATACACTATACCAGTCAAAGCTTGGACACAACTTATCCAGTGATTTTTCTTTATTTGTATAGAATATATATATATATATATATATATATATATATATATATATATATATATATATATATATATATATATATACACACACAGTATTGTTCAAAATAATAGCAGTACAATGTGACTAACCAGAATAATCCAGGTTTTTAGTATATTTTTTATTGCTACGTGACAAACAAGTTACCAGTAGGTGCAGTAGATTCTCAGAAAACAAACAAGACCCATCATTCATGATATGCACGCTCGTAAGGCTGTGCAATTGGGCAATTAGTTGAAAGGGGTGTGTTCAAAAAAATAGCAGTGTGGCATTCAATCACTGAGGTCATCAATTTTGTGAAAAAACAGGTGTGAATCAGGTGGCCCCTATTTAAGGATGAAGCCAGCACTTGTTGAACATGCATTTGAAAGCCTGAGGAAAATGGGTCGTTCAAGACATTGTTCAGAAGAACAGCGTACTTTGATTAAAAAGTTGATTGGAGAGGGGAAAACCTATAAAGAGGTGCAAAAAATTATAGGCTGTTCAGCAAAAATGATCTCCAATGCCTTAAAATGGAGAGCAAAACCAGAGCGACGTGGAAGAAAACGGAAGACAACCATCAAAATGGATCGAAGAATCACCAGAATGGCAAAGGCTCAGCCAATGATCAGCTCCAGGATGATCAAAGACAGTCTGGAGTTACCTGTAAGTACTGTGACAGTTAGAAGACGTCTGTGTGAAGCTAATCTATTTTCAAGAATCCCCCGCAAAGTCCCTCTGTTAAAAAAAAGGCATGTGCAGAAGAGGTTACAATTTGCCAAAGAACACATCAACTGGCCTAAAGAGAAATGGAGGAACATTTTGTGGACTGATGAGAGTAAAATTTTTTTTTTTGGGTCCAAGGGCCACAGACAGTTTGTGAGACGACCCCCAAACTCTGAATTCAAGCCACACTACACAGTGAAGACAGTGAAGCATGGTGGTGCAAGCATCATGATATGGGCATGTTTTTTCTACTATGGTGTTGGGCCTATTTATCGCATACCAGGGATCATGGATCAGTTTGCATATGTCAAAATACTTGAAGAGGTCATGTTGCCTTATGCTGAAGAGGACATGCCCTTGAAATGGTTGTTTCAACAAGACAATGACCCCAAACACACTAGTAAACGAGCAAAGTCTTGGTTCCAAACCAACAAAATTAATGTTATGGAGTGGCCAGCCCAATCCCCGGACCTTAATCCAATCGAGAACTTGTGGGGTGATATCAAAAATGCTGTTTCTGAAGCAAAACCAAGAAATGTAAATGAATTGTGGAATGTTGTTAAAGAATCATGGAGTGGAATAACAGCTGAGAGGTGCCACAAGTTGGTTGACTCCATGCCACACAGATGTGAAGCAGTTTTAAAAAACTGTGGTCATACAACTAAATATTAGTTTAGTGATTCACAGGATTGCTAAATCCTAGAAATAAAAATGTTTGTACAAAATAGTTTTGAGTTTGTACAGTCAACGGCATACACTGCTATTTTTTTGAACACACCCCTTTCAACTAATTGCTCAATTGCACAGCCTTAAGAGCGTGCATATCATGAATGCTGGGTCTTGTTTGTTTTCTGAGAATCTACTGCACCAACTGGTAACTTGTTTGCCACGTAGCAATAAAAAAATATACTAAAAACCTGGATTATTCTGGTTAGTCACATTGTACTGCTATTATTTTGAACAATACTGTATATATATATATATAATTCTTTATTTTCTTTCACCTGCTTCCATTAGGGGTCTCCACAGCGGATCATCCGCATAAACTTTCCCTTTCAATCGTACAGATACTCTTCTATCACAAATCACTCCTGCTATCACTTTTCTCCACTCACTCCACCCTGCCTGCATTCATTTCTTCACTTCTCTAACACACTCTCCATTACTTTGCACTGTTAACTCCAGGTACCCTAACTCCTCCACCTTCTCCACCTCTCACAGAGAGACATCTGTGGCTCACCCTGTCCGAAATTTCCGACAGGGACAGGGCCATGCTGCTGGAAGCCTCACTTTGTCCCTCAAGCCTTTTCGGCGATGCCGTTAGTTCGGTAGTTCGAAATTTTTCAGGAAACCTAAAGACAATCAGCGGCGTTCCAGTGCTACCTCCCTCACCCCTCTTATGGGGCTGTTTGGCAGATGCAGCCCCAACCTCAACCCTGAGACAGAGTGTCGTGATGCGCTCTCCCCCTGTTCAGGATCCCACGTGGCACCCTGGGCCAAAGCCCCATGAGGTGACAGATCTGAGGACTGTAGCACCACTTTCTCGGCGCCCGTTTTCCTCCGGCCCCAGGGACCTGGCTCATCAACCCTGCCACGAAATGTGCTCCAGCTCCCTCCCTCATAGGTTTCCGCCCAGCATCGTTGCGGACCAGGAGGCCTTGTCACTAGAGCCGCGTCAGGGCACTGCCCCGGCTCTAGGCGGACTGGAGGTCAGTCTCGAGAAACTGATACTCTTAAGATAGCACCTGGCAGCCTGGATAGCTCTGCCAGACGTGTCCCGATGGGTCGTGCTTCATGACACTTCAACACTTCATGACTCTCAGTAGCTGCACGTATCAGATTCAAAACACTGATGCTTGCCTACAAGGCCAAAAATGGGCCAGCGCCATCTTACCTCAGAGACCTCATCACATCTCGCACTGCACCACGCTGTCTGAGATCCTCCAGCACTGCTTGACTGGTACCACCTTCTCTCAAAATGAGAGGTAAGTACACTTCAAGGCTCTTCTCTGTTCTGGCACCGAGGTGGTGATATGAACTTCCCCTAGATGTCCGTACAGCAGAGTCCCTGACTATTTCAAGCGATGACTGAAGACCTACCTCTTCCTAAAACACTTAAATTAGCACTTTCCAAGTTTGTAGAATTCAAGAGTTATATTTATATTAAGTTTGTAATCTTGCGTACCAGTGTAGATTTATTCATTACTAGTGACTCAAAGCACTTTTGTACGTCGCTCTGGATAAGGGCGTCTGCTAAATGCCGCAAATGTAAATGTAAATAGCGAGGCTATACGATTCAGTTTGGGTCTCGTCCGCCCAGGGTCAACGGGCTCTGTCCCACTCTGGTGGAAAGTGAGCAGGCTCTGGTCATGGAACGAGAAGTAACCACTCTCCTGAGGAAGGAGGTCATCAAGGTGGTCCCTCAGTCAGACAGAGTGTCTGGGTTCTACAGCCGGTAATTCATAGTTCCCAAAAAGGACAGTGTGTTGCATCCTATTCTAGATCTAAGTTAGCTGAATCACTCTTTGATGAGGCTGCCGTTTAAAATGCTGACCCTTATGCAGGTTGTGTCTCAGATCAGATCTGAGGACTGGTTTATCACGGTAGATCTAAAGGATACATACTTTCATGTACCCTTCTCCCTTCTAACAGGAAGTTCCTGAGGTTCGCTTTTGGGGTCAATGCGTACCAATATCGCGTCCTCCCCTTTGGCCTTGCCTTATCACCTTGCACCTTCACGAAATGTGTCAATGCGGCTCTGGCTCCCCTGAGACTTCAGGGCATCCGTATCCTCAACTATATCGACGATTGGTTGATATTAGCTCGATCAGAGCAGTTAGCGGTCTGGCATCGAAATGTCGTTCTCACTCACATGAAGAAACTGGGGTTCGGCTGAATGCCGGGAAGAGTGTGCTTTCTCCATCACAGAGAACCACCTATCTCAGCGTTATATGGGATTCGACGACTATGCACACGCAGCTTTCTTCTGCCCGCATTGCGTCCATCCTTACGGCGGTCAGGAAGGTCAAAGGGGAGGCCCCCTGTACAGGCTGGTGCACCAGATCCTCCTGTGTGCCCAGGTGACACTCCTCTCCCTGAGAGCAGCTTACATCCCAGGTCGTTTAAATGAAGCAGCGGACTCCCTGTCAAGGCAGGTGTCTAGACCCGGGGAGTGGTGCCTCCACCCTCAGGTAATGGAGCAGATCTGGGAGAAGTTTGGCAAAGCCCAAATAGACTTGTTTGCCTCTCTAAAAACGTCGCACTGTCCCCTGTGGTTCTCCCTATATCCTCCAGCCCCACCATGCATTGGCACACCCGTGGAGGAGGCGGCTCCTGTACGCCTCCTGTACGCTCCTGTACGCCCCCCCCCTCGCGCTGCTTCTGGGAGTTCTGGAGACAGTTCGCCGACAGCAGTACAGTCAGTACAGGAGCAGTCAGGACAGTACACATACAGGAGCATACAGGAGGCGTACAGGAGCCGCCTCTGCCACACACACACACACACACATATACATATACATATACATATACTGAACAAAATTATAAACGCAACACTTTTGTTTTTGCCCCCATTTTTCATGAACTAAACTCAAGGGTCTAAGACTTTATCTATGTACACAAAAGGCCTATTTTTTTCAAATATTGATCACAAATCTGTCTAAATCAGTGTTAGTGAGCGCTTCTCCTTTGCCGAGATAATCAATCCACCTCACAGGTGTGGCAGATCAAGATGGTGATTCGACAGCATGATTATTGCACAAGTGTGACTTAGGCTGGCCAAATTTAAAGGTCACCCTAAAATGTGCAGTTTTATCACACATCACAATGCCACAGATGTCACAAGTTTTGAGAGAGTGTGCAATTGGCATGCTGACTGTAGGAATGTCCACCAGAGCTGTTGCTCGTGAATTGAATGTTCATTTCTCTACCATAAGCTGTCTCCAAAGGCATTTCAGAGAATTTGGCAGTACACCCAACCAGCCTCACATTCACAGACCATGTGTAACCACACCAGTCCAGGACCTCCACATCCAGCATCTACACCTCCAAAATTGTCTGAGAGGAGCCACCCGGACACCTGCTGCAACAATTGGTTTGTATAACCAAAATTTCGAAATTTTGGTTTTCACTGTACAGTTCAAAATGCGTGATGCAAATAGTGGTCACACCAGATACTGACTGGTTTTTTCGGACCCCCTCCGGAGCCCCCAATACAGTAAAACTGCACATTTTTGTTGCGTTTATAATTTTGTTTAGTGTATATATATATATATATATATATA
>JAAIIK010000357.1:71320-82685 GCA_014706435.1 Silurus glanis
ATATATATATATATATATATATATATATAGAGAGAGAGAGAGAGAGAGAGAGAGAGAGAGAGAGAGAGAGAGCACACATTTTAATGGGTTCACACTACTCTTTATAAACAACTACTAAGTTTCGTGGTCATCTATGCAGGTCTGCATCATTATGAACATTTCTGAACATATGTGCTAAGAAATCCAGTGTAATTTGCCTTGTGAAATTTGGAGTTTGTCATGACGGCCCTCAATTATTGTATGTCAAGTAGTTCAATTTGATACTTATTTACTCAAATACAAGGCAATACTCCACTCAATGCAGAAAGACACTCCCAATATTATAGAAAAAATCATTTTTTGTTAGTAGTGTACACTCACATCAAAGCCTGAACCAATGATGCTCTGGATGAGGGCATTTGCTTGCCCTTGGTCCCAGCCACTGATGCTACTCAGCATAGGCAGAGCACTTTTTATTACATTGGAGGAGGTGGCGCTTATCTGACCAACAGTAAGGCCCACACTCTGTCTGCCAAGCAACTCAATTGTAGTTGCAGACAAAGTATAAAACTTTGTCACGAGTGTTGCTGTAATCTGAAAAAAAAGGAGGGTGGGTAACATATAATGTAACCAAATGAATCAATTGTCATGTTATTGGAACTGGTATTCAAAATGAACTGAATACCTCTGGATTGGTTTTACTGCAGAATTTGTTGATGCTTGACAGAATGGTCTGACTCTCTTCAATAACAAGAGGAGCAAAAACAGAGCCAGGTGATTCACAGAGAAGTATACCTGGTAATCTATAAATAAACACACACACACACACACACACACACACACACACACACACACACACATACACACACACACACACACACACAGAAAGTTTGATGAACATCTGCCACCATATACAGTACATAAATAAAGAACTCATATCTCAGTGGCCACTGCCACTCAAACCACACAACAAATTTAGTTGTATAAATTAGATAATTGTAAGTTGCTCTGGATAATGGTGTTTGCCAAATATAATAAATGTAAATCTATATATTAATATTCTTAAATTTTATTAGTTCAGGGGAGTCCTAATTTTTGATGAGTGGAAATATTATTTTTTGTATATTTTTATTTAATTTTATTGCAGTGATTTAAATACATGATATTAATTTACAAATTAAAATAATGATAATACAAACGTAAAAAGCAGATGTAATTAATCAATGTGTGTTTGAGCTGCATACACTCTATACATTTTTATATAACCTGATAATCCAATTTAGACCAAATCTATCAGTGTGCCACCTGAACATATCCTTCAATAAAAGAGATTAAATTATATAAAGCAGCTCATCAACATTGTTAATATTCTACATATTTATCATTTAAATAAGGTTCCAGAAATAGTGCAGAATCCTGAATATTAAATGTGTAAGATAGTGTAGAATTACTGGTTCCTAGTAATCATAGTAGTTACATTCAAAAATCCAATTAAAATTGGATTTATATCTTCTTCTTTCAGCTGCTCCCATTAGGGGTCTCCACATCGGATCATCCATCTCCATACCACCCTGTCTTCTACATCTGCCTCTTTCACACAAACTACCTGCATGTTTTCCTTCACCACATCCATGGACCTCCTCCTTGGCCTTCCTCTTTTCCTCCTTCCCGGTGGCTCCATCCTCAGCATTCTTATACCGATATAACCCATGTCCCTCCTCTGCACATGTCCAAACCATCTCAATATTGCCTCCCTCACCTTGTCTCCAAAACGTCCTACATGCGCTGTCCCTCTAATAAACTCATTTTTAATCCTGTCCATCGTCATCACTCCCAACGAAAACCTTAACATCTTCAACTCTGCAACCTCCAGCTCCACCTCCTGTCTTTTAATCAATGCCACTGTCTCTAATCCATACAACATCTCAGGTCTCACCACAGTCCTATAAACTTTCCCTTTCACTATCACAGATACTCTTCTATCACAAATCACTTCTGCTATCACTCTTCTCCACCCACTCCACCCTGCCTGCACTCTTTTCTTCACTTCTCTAACACACTCTCCATTACATTGCACTGTTGACCCCAGGTACCTGAACTCCTCCACCTTCTCCACCTCTTCTCCCTGCAACCGCACCCCTCCACTGCCCTCCCTCTCATTCACACACATGTACACAACCCCTGACATCTAAAATAGAACCATTTACTATCCCATAAAATCACTTGATTTTACAACAAAATTAAGTTCCTAATTTATAAATTAGTTTTGGCATTGAGTCTGCAAGAATGCACACATTATCTGGGATATATTTTGTTGTCCACATTGGACTTGCTGACACTGTTGCTTACACTGAATTGGGCTGTAAATGTTTTTTGAAAATATACCCATTCCTCATCTTGATCGTCAACTTTTGTCAAAGTCTAGGGGCAGCTTCGTGTGTAGTAAATTCACATTAATTAAATACTTAATTCATAGAGAATTCATAGAGAATCAAACTTTAAACTTTAAACAGAATAGGCCTGGATAAAAAGATGAAGATGTAAAAAATACTCTTGTTACATATACTAAAGCTGATATTGTAAACATTGTAAATGCCTTTCCATTCTTAACTGTTATAACCCCTGACATCTCAAATAGAACCATTTACTATCCCCTAAATTCAAAGCAGTTGACCTACCTCAATCTTTTTGTACTATAATCCTGGATTGTCACACTATAATATCTTAAAACAATTACAAAACTTACAAAATTGTTATTTAAGAAGCAATTGCCAATTCAATATTGGGCATATTTAGTATACACTTGAACTAGGCAGGACTTTGGTCAGGCATTTGTCAGAACTGAATTAACCTGAAAAATATTTTCCACAGTGTTATGTCACTCAATTACTTTCATTTGGTGCTAAGTGGTGATTGAATTTTGTACTTAGATAGTAGATTAGTAGAAGTAATCGATACTAGATTAGTATTATATAGTGCATGTACAGTGTTTTACCTTAGGGGATTAAACGAGGGATTCTGGGTGTATAATCGAGTTGTGTAGTACTCTGTGACGCTGACTGCAATTTTTGAGTTATTGAACAATTGAAGATTTTTTGAATTCTCCAGGAACAGACCAATCTACAGGACAAGATAAAAACACAATAAACAAACAATTAATGTGTGTTTACATTTACATTTATTAGTGGTGAGCTGTCAGGGACAGCAAGGCCTTCTCTGCTGGCCTAAATACTATCAGAAGCACTGGCCATCATTTACAACCTAAATTCTAATATTTGTTCCTTGAAATTGTATTAATTTATTCTCAACAGTTTATTTTCTCCATTTCGTAGCGTTTCTCTTGGCTGCACTGCTTCCAGTACGTGTATGTGGATGTTAGATTTTTTGTCCAATCAGATTTCAGCCTCTATGTGCTGCCATGTCAATCTAATCCACCCAGGGCCTTCAGAATCAGTAGTGCTGGCCTATGTACCTTAAACTATATTAGCAATTGATCTGTTTCTTTAACCAATCAGACTTAAACTTCACCTTACAGGGCCAGCTAGCCAAGAATAGCGTCAGCATTTTTCTGTCGTCTAATTTGTTGGTCAGAAACTGTTACAGCCAAGAGTTAAACTTTTTTATGCCCACAATGGCTAACAGAGGATGAGAAATTTATTTGGTCTCGAACATAGTTAAAAATCCATTTTTAAGGCGGACATTTTCAGAAAAGCTAGACATCGTGATGAGAGGCCAGCCAACCATTAGGGTTGCACAAACCAGTGGACTCTTAGTGCCGGTCCCAAGCCCGGATAAATGGGGAGGGTTGCGTTAGGAAGGGCATCCAGCGTAAAACATGTGCCAAATCAAATATGCGGAACACGAAAGAGAAATTCATACCCGGATCGGTCAAGGCCCAGGTTACCTATGACCGCCACAGGTATCGTTAGCCAACAGGGTACTGGTGGAAATTGGGTTACTGATGGCGAAAAAAGGAGAAGTAGAGGAGGAAGACGTCTACAGAGACAGCAGTGAAAGGAGAAGTGGAGGAGAGTAGAGGTTCAGGTTGGTAGATATGTTGTGTGTTCAGGAGACCAAGTGGAAAGGGAGTAAGGCCAGGAACATTGGAGGTGGGTTTAAACTGTTCTTTCATGGTGTGGATGGAAAGAGAAATGGTGTAGGGGTAATTCTGAAGGAAGAGTACGGTAAGAGTGTAGTGGAGGTGAAAAGAGTTTCTGATAGGGTGATGAACGTGAAGCTGGAAGTTGAAGGGGTGATGATAAATGTCTAGATAGATAGATAGATAGATAGATAGATAGATAGATCTTTATTGTCATTGCATTGTACGGGTACACAGCAATGAAAAGCAGTTTGGCAACTACCAGAAGTGCAATATGTAGCAATCGTGCAAATAGTGCAAATAAATATGTAGCATATTTACAGCTTGTGATATAAGCAGCGGGACAAAAAAGTATTTAGTCAGCCACCAATTGTGCATGTTCTCCCTTTTAAAAAGATCAGAGAGGCCTGTAATTTTCATCATAGGTACACTTTTCTAATAATTGCTCCCACAGTTGATTTCTTCACACCAAGCTGCTTACCTATTGCAAATTTAGTCTTCCCAGCCTGGTGCAGGTCTACAATTTTGTTTCTAGTGTCCTTTGACAGCTCTTTGGTCTTGGCCATAGTGGAATTTGGAGTCTGACAGTTTGAGGTTGTGGACAGGTGTCTTTTATACTGATAACGAGTTCAAACAGGTGCCATTAATACAGATAACAAGTGGAGGACAGAGGAGCCTTTTAAAGAAGTTGTTACAGGTCTGTGAGAGCCAGAAATCTTGCTTTTTTGTAGGTGACCAAATACTTATTTTCCACCATAATTTGCTAATAAATTATTTAAAAATCAGACAATGTGATTTTCTGGATTTTTTTTTCATTTTGTCTCTGATAGTTGAAGTGTACCGATGATGAAAATTACAGGTCTCTCTCATCTTTCTAAGTGGGAGAACTTGCACAATTGGTGGCTGACTAAATACTTTTTTGCCCCACTGTATGTAAGCATATGTACAGTGAATAAATATAAAGGCTATAACAGTGCAGAGACGTGTGGACATAATTAAGAAGTACAGATAAATGATTCTAAGGCTATGGCATTGAAGACGAATGTGCAGAAGTGAAAGGTTATAAGATTATAGCATTTAAGAAATGTGCAAGTTGTATATGTGTGTGTATATATATATATATATATATATATATATATATATATATATATATACATACAGTGCCTTGCGAAAGTATTCGGCCCCCTTGAACTTTGTGACCTTTTGCCACATTTCAGGCTTCAAACATAAAGATATAAAACTGTAATATTTTGTGAAGAATCAACAACAAGTGGGACACAATCCTGAAGTGGAACGAAATTTATTGGATATCTCAAACTTTTTTAACAAATAAAAAACTGAAAAATTGGGCGTGCAAAATTATTCAGCCCCTCAGTCCTGGGGATTCCCCTGGACACTGTACAGGAGGTGGGAGAAAGGAGGATGGTAGCAAAACTATCATCATTGCTGGAGAACGCCTCTCACCCCCTGTATGTAACCGTCACATCGTTGAGCAGCTCCTTCAGTGACAGACTGTTACACCCTAAGTGTCTGAAGGAGCGTTACAGAAGGTCTTTTCTCCCTGCTGCTATTAGACTTTACAATCAAAGCTGCTCCCAGTAAAACCAGTCACCAAAAAATACAACACTGTTATCACTCTTTAGCTGTGCAATAACAATAACATTACCTGTGTGCAATATTACAATGCAACATGTGAAATATTACCTGCAATATGTGCAATAATTACCTGTGCAAAAAATATACAATGTGCAATAATTACATGTGCAAATTATACAATATGTGCAATATTACCTGCAATACGTGCAATACCACCTGTGCGAAATA
This sequence comes from Silurus glanis, assembly GCA_014706435.1. NCBI lineage: Eukaryota > Metazoa > Chordata > Actinopteri > Siluriformes > Siluridae > Silurus > Silurus glanis. The sequence goes on from JAAIIK010000357.1 coordinate 77,223, forward strand.
CTACCTGCAATGCGTACTTTTTTTCTTCTCTTATTGTATATATACATTTATACATTGTACTGTGTATATACTGGATATTATAGTTTGTGTATATTCTTTATATATATATTTGCATTTATTTTTTATTTCTTTCCTTTGCTGCTGTAACAAAAGAAATTTCCCCACTGTGGGACAAATAAAGGTATATCTTATCTTACTTTCAGTGCAGCAAACTCTCTCCAGAAGTTCAGTGAGGATCTCTGAATGATCCAATGTTGACCTAAATGACTAATGATGATAAATAGAATCCACCTGTGTGTAATCAAGTCTCCGTATAAATGCACCTGCACTGTGATAGTCTCAGAGGTCCGTTTAAAGCGCAGAGAGCATCATGAAGAACAAGGAACACACCAGGCAGGTCCGAGATACTGTTGTGGAGAAGTTTAAAGCCGGATTTGGATACAAAAAGATTTCCCAAGCTTTAAACATCCCAAGGAGCACTGTGCAAGCGATAATATTGAAATGGAAGGAGTATCAGACCACTGCAAATCTACCAAGACCTGGCCGTCCCTCTAAACTTTCAGCTCATACAAGGAGAAGACTGATCAGAGATGCAGCCAAGAGGCCCATGATCACTCTGGATGAACTGCAGAGATCTACAGCTGAGGTGGGAGACTCTGTCCATAGGACAACAATCAGTCGTATACTGCACAAATCTGGCCTTTATGGAAGAGTGGCAAGAAGAAAGCCATTACTTAAAGATATCCATAAAAAGTGTCGTTTAAAGTTTGCCACAAGCCACCTGGGAGACACACCAAACATGTGGAAGAAGGTGCTCTGGTCAGATGAAACCAAAATCGAACTTTTTGGCAACAATGCAAAACGTTATGTTTGGCGTAAAAGCAACACAGCTCATCACCCTGAACACACCATCCCCACTGTCAAACATGGTGGTGGCAGCATCATGGTTTGGGCCTGCTTTTCTTCAGCAGGGACAGGGAAGATGGTTAAAATTGATGGGAAGATGGATGGAGCCAAATACAGGACCATTCTGGAAGAAAACCTGATGGAGTCTGCAAAAGACCTGAGACTGGGACGGAGATTTGTCTTCCAACAAGACAATGATCCAAAACATAAAGCAAAATCTACAATGGAATGGTTCACAAATAAACATATCCAGGTGTTAGAATGGCCAAGTCAAAGTCCAGACCTGAATCCAATCGAGAATCTGTGGAAAGAACTGAAAACTGCTGTTCACAAATGCTCTCCATCCAACCTCACTGAGCTCGAGCTGTTTTGCAAGGAGGAATGGGCAAAGATTTCAGTCTCTCGATGTGCAAAACTGATAGAGACATACCCCAAGCGACTTACAGCTGTAATCGCAGCAAAAGGTGGCGCTACAGAGTATTAACTTAAGGGGGCTGAATAATTTTGCACGCCCAATTTTTCAGTTTTTTATTTGTTAAAAAAGTTTGAAATATCCAATAAATTTCGTTCCACTTCATGATTGTGTCCCACTTGTTGTTGATTCTTCACAATAAATTAGAGTTTTATATCTTTATGTCTGAAATGTGGCAAAAGGTCGCAAAGTTCAAGGGGGCCGAATACTTTCGCAAGGCACTCTATCTATATATATATATATATATATATACATATACATACATATATACACACACACACACATTATATACACATATACATGAATGTGAAATGTTGGGCAGAATGTATAGTAGGATTTAAAAAAGTATAAAATAGATATACAATGTAGTATGTACATGTATCGTGCAGAGGTTATATACAGTGTTTTGTTTGTTTTGTTTTGTAGTGATCTAGCGGTGTAGTGTAGAGTTCATTAGTTTGATGGTGGATGGAAAAAAGCTGTCCCTGAACCTGCTGGTTCTGGTGCGTAAGTTCCTGTATCTCCTTCTTGATGGAAGGAGGTTAAACGGATTATGACTGGGATGTGAAGAGTCCTTGATAATGTTGTGAGCTCTGTGCAGACATCTGCTGTGGTAAAGGTGTTCAATGGTAGTTGGGTGACAGTGATGCGTTGGGTAGTTTTGACCACCATTTGCAAGGCTTTACATTCACACACATTGGAGCCTCTGTACCATACAGTGATGGAGTTGGTCAGGATGCTCTCGATGATGCAGCGGTAGAAACTCGTTAAAATCCCTGGGGACAGATGAGCTTTCTTGAGACTTCTCAAGAAGTACTGGCATTGTTGTGCTTTCTTAACCAGACCTGAAGTGTTCTGCTGCCAGGACAGATCCTCAGAAATGTGAACTCCCAGAAACTTAACTTTGGTGCTCTTCGCTGTAGGCCGATTTGTCGTTGTTGTCGATCTGGCCGACCACGGTGGTGTCATCTGCATACTTGATGAAGATGTTGGAATTATACAGAGGAGCACAATCGTTGGTGAACAGGGAGTAGAGTAGTGGGCTCAGAACACAGCCCTGTAGGATGCCAGTGTTCAGAATGAGGGTTAAGGATACCTGGTTGCTCAACCTAATAGATTGAGGTCTGTTGGTGAGACAGTCCTGAATCCATCTGCAAGTGGGGGTGCAGATACCCAAGTCACTGAGCTTAGTGATCAGTACAGTGGGGAGGACTGTATTGAACGCAGAGCTAAAGTCATTTAACAGCATTCTGATGTGGGTGTTGCTTTTATACAGGTGGGTGAGGGCTGAATGAAGGGCTGTGGAAACTGCATCCTCTGTTGACCTGTTCGGGCGATAGGCAAACTGGTGTGGGTCCAGTGTAGGTGATAGGCCTGCAGTGAGGTGATTCAGGACCAGTTCCTCAAAGTACTTCATAGCGATAGGGGTGAGTGCAACTGGGTGAAAGTCATTCAGGCATTCGGCAGCTGAGTGTTTAGGCACAGGTATGATGGTTGTGGTCTTCAGGCATGTAGGAACTGTGGCTTGGGCCAGTGACAGGTTGAAAATGTCAGTGAAAACCTGTGGCAGTTGTCCAGCGCATGCTCTGAGAACACGTCCTGGTATGCCATCCAGGCCAGCTGCACTCTACTAAACGCTGAATAGACATCCGTTGTTGAGAGTGAAAGTGGGCTGTAAGCTGTAGAAGAGTCCGTGGTTGAGGTTAAATGCCCTATGCCTTGATCGAAATGAGCGAAAAAGTGATTGAGTTTGTCCGGTTGGAAGGCACTGCTGGTTGGTTGAGCTGTAGGTATGTAGTCCGTGATGGTCTGGATGCCTTTCCAAATGCGTCTGGGGTCAGAGTTGTGGAAGTGCTCTTCTATGTTAAGTTTGAGTGTGAGCTTGGCTCTCCTGATGCCTCTTTTCAGGTTGGCCCTGGCTCTGTTGTAGTCCTCTACACTGCCAGATTTAAAGGCAGCATTTCTTGCTTTCAACAGGAGACTGAGTCAATGCACGTGTCAATGCACGTGTTGATATGGTCCAAACAGATGATGTGTAATTTACACATCATCTGTTTTGGACCATATCAACACGTGCACAGATCATCATCATCAAAACAGGTGATGTATAAATGTCCATGTTCCTGTGAGATGCCAGTGTGGCCTGTGAGGCAAAAATGTTCCAGTCCGTATCCTGAAACTGTTGCTGTAGAGAAGAAATGGCCCCCTCTAGCCACACCTTTACTGTCCTCACAGCTGGTTTCACCCGTTTGATCAGTGGTGTGTATTTTGGTAGCATGGACAAAGAGAGTAGATCAGACTGAGGGGAGGGGAATGGCCGTGTATGCCCCAGGTATGTTTGTGTATACCTGGTCCAGTGTTTTGTCCCCTCTGGTAGAGCAGGAGACATTACGGTGAAATTTAGGTAAAACAGATCTCACGTTGTAGTGGTTGAAATCTCCAGCAACAATGATAGCTCCTTCGGGATGTGCAGACTGTTGTATGCTGATAGCTGCGTGCAGTTCGTCCATAGCTAGTTTAGCTTTAGCATCCGTCAGAATGTACACCGCAGTCACAACAATGGCTGAGAATTCTCTCAGTAAATAAAAGGGTCTGCACTTAATCATAAATACTCTAAATGAACAGAGCAATGACTTTCAGTAACAGTAGAGTCTGTGCACCATGATATGTTAACATAAATGCACAGACCACCACCTCTGCGTTTAGCAGAGTCCTCTGCCGTCCTGTCCGCCCGAAAAACACTGCGACCCCCGAGCTCAATGGCGCTGCTGGGAATGTTGTCGTTGAGCCATATTTCTGTAAAAATCATGACATTACATTCCTTAATCCGCTTGTGTGATGATATCCGGAGCAGCAGTTCATCCATTTTGTTTCCGAGAGACCGTACATTGGCAAGGAAGATGCTTGGAATCGATGGTTGATGCAGGTTTAGCATTAGCCTAGCCCTGATGCCGCCTCACTTGCCCCTCCTTTGTTTACAGTTTCGGCGCCGGCGCTGTGGTCTCACTGTCGACCGAGCTGGATCAGCAGTCCGCGGTGTTCAGGCAATTTCCCGAGGGAGTTCCAAGTTAGGGTTAGGGTTAGGTTTAGGGTAAGGGTTAGGGTAACCCTAACCCTAACCCTAACCCTCACGTTGTGCACGCACCGCCATCTTGGTCTATGTGTGCTTATCAGTGGGTCATCAGTGCTTATGCTCCACAAGTGGGTTGTGAGATGGAGGAGAAGGTAAGATTCTGGAGTGAGTTAGATGAAGTGGTAGAAGGTGTACCTAGGAATGTAAGATTGGTGATTGGGGCAGACTTTAATAAGCATGTAGGAGAAAGGAACAGAGGGGATGAGGAGGTGATTGATAGGTATGGCTTTCAGGAGAGGAATGTGGAAGGGCAGATAGTGGTAGATTTTGCTAAAAGGATGGTAATGGCAGTGGTGAACACTTATTTTAAGGAAAAGGAGGATCACAGGGTAATGTATAAGAGTGGAGGAAGGTGCACACAGATGGACTATGTTATATGTAGGAGATGCAACCTGAAGGAGATTGGGGACTGTAAGGTGTTGGTAGGGGACAGTGTAGCTAGACAGCATCAGGAAGTGGTCTGTAGGATTGTTTTGGAGGTAAAGAAGAAGAGAAGGAGAGTGAGGACTGAAAGAAGAATAAGATGGTGGAAAATAAAGGCAGAAATCTGTAGTATGAGATTCAGGGAAGAGGTCAGACAGGGGCTCAGTGGTGGTAAAGAGGTGGTGGATGATTTGGCAACTACAGCAGAAGTTTTAATTTAGGTAGGTCATTTACAGTTGAGTCTCAAAAGGGGGCAACTGGTAACAAGTTAAGTGCACTTAATCTTTAATGTGTTAGCATAGTGGCAAAGATATTACAGTACTGACTGGAAGATTGTAAATGGGGACATGCATACTGTATCCTACTTTTCACTTAAGTTGTTCTCAATAATATAATTAGCAATGTTTTCTAAAACTGAAAAAGAAATTGCCTGTTCGTACCCCACTCGGTGTGTTACCTTGTTATCTGATATAAATGATTGCAGATCACTGAGGGTGATGAAGGTGATGAAGAATCCGATGTTGTCTGC
>JAAIIK010000358.1:0-28853 GCA_014706435.1 Silurus glanis
ACCACAGACACCACAGACTCACTCAGTAGAGACAAACTTAAAATTATGAGGAACAAACTTATGCAATCTTTTATGACCGCTTTATCTGTCTAAACCTGCTGTGAGGTTTCCTGAAATAGACATCGTCTGAAGGGGAGCATATGCTGCTCTAAAACCTTTATATACCTTTCAGCATTCATAGTGCCCCCAAAACATGCGAGCTGATGTTGGAAATCACATGGCATCTGTAATTTCCAATAAGAATGTTATATTTGGACTCATCTGACCATAGAACACTTTTCCACTTTAAAACAGTTTATTATTACTGGACCATGTTCACATATGGCTTCCTTTTTGCATGATAGAGCTTTAGTTGGCATCTGCAGCTGGCAGGGCGGATTGTGTTTATCAACAGTGGTTTCTGGAAGTATTCCTGAGCCCATTTATTAACGTCAAAGACACAATCATGACGATGAGTGATTCAGTGTCGTTTGAGGCCCCGAAGACCACAGACATCCAACAGTCTTCAGCCTCGTCCCTTACGCACTGACATTTCTTCAGTCTCTCTATGAAAGTCTTCATAAAAGTGTAAAATTTCTTAGTTTAGACATTTGTTATGTTCTCTATGTTCTATTGTGAATAAAATATTGGCTCATGTGATTTAAAAGTCTTTTAGTTTTTATTTTATTTAAATAAAAAAAGCGTCCCAACATTTCTGGAATTCTGGTTTTGTATATGTATGGAGATACATATAAATATATATATATATATATATCAGAGGTGGCAAAAGTCCACACATCCTTTACTTTAGTAGAAGTGCAGATACTGATGATTTAAAATACTCAGGGAAAAGTTGAAGTTCTGATTTATACTTTTTTACTCAAGTGAAAGTAAAGAAGTTTAGTCTCTCACATGTTCTTCAGTAAAAAGTATTTATTACTTCTACCTGTTTTAGTGTCACACTGGAAACTGAACCTCACATCATATTATTAGAGCTGTCAATCAAATTAAATATTTAAATATTAAATTAAATATATTCTGTTCTAAATCTACCATATATTAATACTTCCTGTTTTTAATACTTTAAGCAACACGGAGCATGAAGACAAAAATTCTTGTAAATGATTTAAAGTAATAATGGTGGTTTAAATGACGTAAATCATCAGGACACCAAACGGACCCGTTGCTATGTTTCCACACGGACAGTTAATGAGGTGATACCGGAGAAACTGCACCTCTTCAAGTCAAGAAGCTTTTATGATAATCAGACTGATTTATGGTCTGTAATGGTTTTATGGGATTTATGGTATAAATCATAGCGATTACAGAATCAGAGAATATTTTTATTCGATGTGAATGTGGTTTATGTAAAAGACATGTCGAGTTTTCTACACATATATTTATTCTGTCTGTGAGGTAAATATTCACTGAGATTCAGGTTGTTTTATTGATGTGTTTGTGAAGAGAGATGACATGGCAGAGAGCGCCCCCTGTCGGTTCACTGTATTTTACAAACAGTGTTTTGTTGTTATTAAAAGTGTTTACAAATAAAATTACACATTTTACAGATTTGAATGATGAATTGTTTTTATCTGTACGATAAATAAAGACAGTAATTTAAGTTTGTTTCTCCATTATGAGGGAAAAACCCACAAAACACCACCCAGAGGGTTAATTGTGTGACTCATGGTGGATTTGGTGTTTGATTTGAGACTTGGTGCAGAAATAAAACAAAAGTTTACTGATGAAAAAGTTTATTTATTTATTTATTTTATATCTAAGTAAAGAAAGGAGATTGTGAATAAATGTTTGTTGTGCTGAAGGTTTTAATTTCGCCTCTTTTATATTTATTTATTAATGTATTTATATTTTTTATAAAAATGGTAAAACAGAAATGTGTGCTGAATTGATATCATGTTAATAAAATTTAGTGCAGCCCAAATATATATATATATACAAAACTAATTAAAAATGTACCACATATAGAACACAGGCAGAGAAAAGATGATGATGATGATGATGATGATGATGATGATGATGATGATGACGATGATGATCAGGAATGTGTCTGTTCTCAGTCATGTTTACATCACTGACTCCCTCTGTCTCATCCACATTAGCTTTACTTCTTGTTGCTTTCTGCCTGCTGATTCTGAGCTTTGTAAACTAGTCTACATCTGTGGTGAGTGAGAGTCAGGACTTTATACACCAGTGGATTAAAAAAGACGCACAATGACAGGAAATCGGTTGATGGACTGAAATCGACGCAGTGAAAATAAAAAATATTGACATTTCACCAAATCAATGGATTAAAACTAAAGTAACAAGCCGGTTTTGAAAATGTAAGAAGTAAAAAGTACAGATATTTGTGTAAAAATGTAATGAATGAAAGTAAAAAGTTGTCTGAAAAATAAATAGTGAAGTAAAAAAACTAATACCAAAAAAATCTACTTAAGTACAGTAACAAAGTATTTGTACTTCGTTACTTCCCACCTCTGATATATATATATATATGTGTGTGTGTGTGTGTGTGTGTGTGTGTGTGTGTGTGTGTGTGTGTGTGTGTGTGCAAATATATATAATTAACGCGGTGGTGGGCAGTCAGGGTCAGTAAAGCTTCTGTGCTGGTCTAAACACTATCAGAAGCTCTGACCTATATTTACAACCTAAATTCTAATATTTGTTCCATGAAATTGTATTAATTTATTCCATCAGTTTATTCTCTTCATGTCGTAGCGTTTCTCTCGGCTGCACTGCTTCCAGTACGTGTATGTGGATGTTATATTTTTTGTCCAATCAGATTTCAGCCTCTATGTGCTGCCATGTGAATCTAATCTGCTCAGAGCCTTCAGAGTCAGTACTGCTGGACTTTTACCATAGAGAATATTACCAACAGCTCTGTTTCTTTAACCAATCAGATTTCAGATTCTCCTCACAGGGCAGCTCACTGGCCCAGAATAGCGTCAGCATTGTTCCGTCTTCTGATTGGTTGGTCAGAGGGAAACTGTTACAGCCGAGTTCGACTGGTAAAACACGTGTAGCTCTGCACACGTTCATACATTGGAGTTAAACTTTTTTAGTAAAATGGTTTTCACCTCCATATGTGAAATGTCTCTCTGTAATGCCACGTGTTGTTATATTGTGTTTTTGTATTGTATTGATGGTTTCTATAATCGTGACGTGATAGACGAAAGAGGTGGATTAAATCGGGGAACGTCCACAATGAAGGCCCAGGTACCAAATGCACGGCCTGCCACTGGTATAACTTAACTATATACGTAACTGGTGAAACACTCAGCAAGTCACCAATCAGGATCGAGCGCACGCTCTGTTTTACACGTGTTCTGATCTGCGCTTGGTGAATCTACTGATAACCAACATACAGTTCAGCATCAGTTCAACATCAAGCAGAACATTTAGAGAGGAATAAATGATGAAGAAACTCCAGACTCGAACTCGACACAACACACGTGACCTCATTTACACGATTTTTTTTAGTGTTTGAAGGTGAATGAAGATTTTGGGCTCATAATAATTTTAATAGATATTAATCAGTGTTTGAGTTTCAAATTTCAAGTTTTATTTGTCATATGTACAGATGTCAGTGACAGTTTGTGCAGTGAAACAGGCAAACTACAGAAAACCATGTCAAATATTAAACATGAAATGATATTTACCAGTAAAGGGAAAAAGGAGAAAGATGTAATGAGTCATAAGAAAGTTATAATAGTGGGTACAGAGGTGTATGTATAGAAATGTAATTAATTATATGAATATAATTACATATTACATATACAACATATTATCACGAGGTATTTATTTATATATAATAAAATGTGAAAGACGGAGGTGTACAATTAGAATGTATATTTTACAGCAGCAAAAATACGCAGATACGTAGTTTAAAATAAATGTGTAATAGGAATCATTTAACTCAAAAATCATTCTATTAATAGATCAGTGTGCTGAGAGTCACATTCGAGTCTTTACACATAAACTCAGGTGATTAAGTAAAGAGTCTTGTGATAAAAATGATAATAGTAAAATTATAGTTATAATAAATTATAGCATTTTGGTACTTAAGTACATTTGAAGGCAAAAACTTTTGTACTTTTACTGAAGTGAAAGTTTAAAGCATGGGGGTCAAATGGGGGTCCGCTAATTAATGTTGAGTCACAAATCATTTTTTGTTAAAAAAGAAAACATCAAAGATAAAATATTTAATGTAACAAATATTATAATTATTACATTAAAGTCCGATTAAAATTTAAGCTGAATTTTATGTAAATGTATAAAAGTCCATCTGATAGTAAAAGTAAAAAACTGTAAATCTATTTAAAAAAAACAACAACTGAACAACTAAATAAATTGTGATTTTAATTATAAACTATATGTTTGTTATGATGCATAAATATTTTTGAAAGATATTAAAATATACAGACAGTGATGCATGTACAACAACATGGTTCTAATTATAAATATAAATAAAATATAACTAGCGTAATTTGATTGGTTTCTAGTAATATCACTGGTTATGTTTGACACATTTTGTATCAGGGGGTCCCTGTCCCATGTCTCTATCGCCTACAGTCTTTAAAAACATTGGAGACCCCTGGTTTAAAGGGAGCACTTGTCATTTTTTTTGGAGTAATATTTTATTGAGTGTATCTTTACTTCAACTAAACTACATGGTTTGTTTACTTTGTCCACCACTAATTATTTATATAAAATGTAAATCATCTGGACACCAAACTGAACTTTTGCAATGTTTCCACACGGGCAGTTTTAACTGCTGGATGTGTGCATTATAGTTGCTTTTGCTGATTGATTTGAGACTTTGCACATCACTAAAACAAATGTTTTAAAATAATTTTTCGTTAAAGTTCATTACTACAGTAATCTCCCGCTTTATGACGGTTCGAATCTCGTACCCCAGTTTATCGCAGAATTGCATTTGCCTCATAACTAATTAGTTTGGCTGATTTTCCCAATCTCTTTTTTTTGTTGTTTTATGTTGAAATAATGAAATGTATTAATAAAAATATAATTATTAATTATAAAATGAAGTAAAATGTTAATACAGTACAGTACTGCGGTGGCGTGTTGTTGTTTTTTCGTTTATAAACGGGGGATTACTGTGTTTTTTATATATCTGAGTAAAGAAAAGATGTCGTGAATAAATGCGTGTTGCGCTGCAGGTTTTAATTTCACCTCTTTCATATTTATTTATTTCTATTTTTTTTTTAAAAAAGGGGTCAAACAGAAATGCGCACTGCATTAATCAGCCATTAATTAAAAAAAATAGTGCCTTTAAAATTTGCTTAATTTGCGTTATTAATGCCTTAATTTTGTATATATATATATATATATATATATATATATGAAATGCAGCTGATTGGTTGGACGAGGTCACGTGGAAGCATGGGCACGCTGAGGTGATCGATAGCCCCGCCCCATACCCGGTCCAAGATGGCACCGCAGTTGACGCATCTTGCGCAATTTCCGTTCCCGGCCAATGCTTGTCACGTGACCAGCCCCGTTGCATTTACCCAAAAATTTCCTTCCCTGTTTAAGCAGGGGGCCTGTGATCATGGCGGAAACATGTGGCCAAGTTCTCCTGGGTTCCGGGCTCACTGTTCTCTCACACCCGCTCATGTACATTAAGATTCTGGTTCAGGTGAGTTGTGGAATATGACCCGTTAGAGGTGAGCAGCTCTAAATGCGGGTTTAGTTGTGCAGGAAGACGCGGCGCTGCGGAGAACTAGCCAAGCTGCTCTTTCATGAAGGTTAGCAAAAGATGTCGAGCAAAATATGGTGTAAAAGCAGGTTTTAACCAAGAAGAACCCGACTTTTAATCCGACATGGGACACGGAATATGACTGTGCTTCGGGAATTTGTTTCGCTGTCCTTCATGTGATGCCGCCGTCATTTAGCAGCAGCTGAAGGTTAGAGCTTCTACCATGGGTTCAGTCCCAACAGGTTCTCCGCTTCCTGTACAAGTGTCCTACTGAAGATATAAACTCCTCCTGTTCTGCACACTCCGTGTAGTGCACTGAAGAGTGATTTGGTACATGGCCAGGTAGTGATCATGAGACCCCCCCCCCCTCCCTCCAGGTGTGCTTACCTGAAAGATCACTTCAGCAGAAAGCTGCAGAACTTCTCAGCCTCTTTCCCGACATTATTAAAGCGCTTTATTTATTTCTAGGTGCTTACAGGAAGCTGAGGATTTATAGTAGTGCATTTTAAGAGTATTGATGTTTTTACACAACTAATAACTTTTAATTTCACCATCATGAGTCTTCTTACAGGTGATCAGGTTTAAAACCATACTGCTTCAAAAGATATCGCGGGTCCTTAGATGACATCATAAAACTCATTTGCATATTAATGTAATTATCGTGTTTATCTAACACTTGGGAAGCAGATTAGAATAATTAAAATAACATCCGTTTGTTCAGTTGTTAAAAATCTTCCACGTCTCCAGGTGCAAAAAACCAAAACACAGTTCAATCCTATGGCATGTTTCAGTATATATTTTAATATTTCTTTCGTTCCTCTGATCAAAACCTGCCTGTTTTTAGTTCCAGTTTCCTTTATGATGCACAAAAATGAAGAAAAAAACATGCGCTTTATTATGTGCTTTGTTTTATATCGTTGTAACTCATATACAGGCTGATATTAAATGTATTTTGATTCCTTGAGGAAAATAAACCTTGTTTTTGGTGAGTGTTCTGCTGAAGATCTGCTGCTGAAGATAATCCTTGTACATGAGTGCAGAATAAATATCTAATCGCTGTTAGAATCATTAAAATAAAAAGCAGGTATAAAAGAAGAGTGTAGTTGTGAAGTGTGAGTTGTAAGACTGATTTGTTTTGCATGTATTACAGGTGGGACATGAACCTCTTCCACCTACTCTTGGCAGGAACTTGTTTGGCAGACAGGTGCATCAGCTTCCTGGACTTTTCGCTTATGGTACATCAATAAATTCACTTCTGTTAGATCATTAATATATAAAGCATTGACACTAATAGAATACGACTGCGTGTGAGAGTGTTGATGTTGCTGATGGATGTTTGTAGGTTTTCATCACTGCTGTAGTTTTCGTTGGCTGACCCTGTTGGACTTCTGGTCGTTAGAACATCAGTGGTTTCTTTCTTCTCCAATCCTGACACTTGTGTAATATCTCTAATGGGTTTTCTCTCTACTCAGTTTCAGAATGTTCTGCTTCTCTCCTTCAGAAAGCTCTCTGGTCTTTAAGTTGGTTTTTGCAGTTTTTTCAGGAGTTATTCATTGTTTAGACAGTCGATCTGAGACGACACACCTGGGCAACAAGAAACACCTGTTTATCACTTATTTCAGCGTGTTTCTCCGAGGTGTGTTGTGAAATCTTTTATACTGTAGTGTATTCAGTGCGGTGGTGTAAACTTTTGACGATGATGTAAGGATGGGAAAATGCTCCTTACAGTTGTTTATAACAAGATCGTGGAAGATCTCCTGCTGTAAACACTATTGAACACCTTTGGGGTGAATGTGAACGTTGACTGCACCCCAGGAACCTCCTCAGCTCAGATACATCAGTGCCTGACTTTACTTACACCCTTATAGCGGACCATCATCCCAGAAGAGTGGAGGTTATTATAACAGCTCATGGGAATAAATGTGGAATGAGATGTTGAGAAAGTACTTAGCAGTCTTAAGGTCATTTGTGCACAAACGTTTGTCCTTCTGTTCAGTGTATTTCTGCACAGTAGATTTTTCACATCTGTGTTGATGTATATGATATAAAGTGTTTGGTCAGAGTTTTGAGATTCTGTTCTGTGTGGAAGTGTCAGGGTTTGTTTGTTTTTTAAGAATTGAATGAATGATTGATTGACCTTGAGTTTTAATTCTTTAACAGCCAAACACATAATAAAAATTGATGGGAAAGCAGGACTGTTTAAAGGTCTTGGCCCCAGACTGTGTGCAGGGACCATCGGCACCATCGTCCACGGTAAAGTGCTGCAGGTAAGAACATAACTTTTTGTATTTGAGGATGTCTTTCACACACAGTGTTTTTCTGCTTTACCAGCGTCTGTGATTTGCCTCTAGAGGCTGCTCTCGTACTGTGTCTAACGCAACCCGGAAAAATTATCTGTATGGCTTCTGGTATTCCGATATTTCCAACAATCAACTGTCGGTGCCAATTAATCGGCAGAGCAGAGGATTCAGTCGACCTCTACTCCTCATAAATCTAGGAAGGGTTATAAGGCCATCTCCTAACAATATTTTACGTTCAAATTGTTTACAAACAAAGCACTTGTCTTGTCTTTATTTCCTGTCCAGACCCTAATCCCATTGAGATGGAAGCTGTGGATAAATAAATGTTTCAGTTTGAGGGCAACATTGTAAAGAAGAGTCTTGTTTTTTTTGGTGGTGATGGGATTCATTTTTATAACTTTAAGTCATAACCAATAAAATTGTGCCCATTTGCATTGCCATCACCTTTTCTGTCCTATTTTCTCATTCACTGGCTTCTCATCAAACAAACACCTTTAAGGAGACCTGAGCATAAGATTGGTTTTGTGCTTTTCTTTAACTTTTCAGTCAACATTATACTAGATTTTATGGAGTTTTGTGTTCATTCATCCACAAGGGTGTTGGTAAAGTCAGGTACTGACACTGAGGTGAGGAGGACTGGTGTTAAGGTGTTGAGTAGGGTTCAGAGTGGAGCTGGCTTTGTGCACAGGAGCATTGTCATGCTGGAACAGATTTGAGTCTCCTAGTTTAAGTGAAGTAAAACAAAATTGTGTTATTAGGTCCAAAGACATCGTATACAACTCTGTCTTCAACTGTGTGTTTACAGTTTGGGGAAGAACCACATATTGCTGGAAAAGTCGTTTCCCAATACTATTGGCCATGTAGTGTAGCTTTCTGTACTGAAGGAAAGCCAGAGAGGAGAAAATCACTCCATTTGCTTAGAAAAATGATTTAAATGTAGTAAATTTAAATAAAAGGCAGTATAACGCTGTACAGGAATCTACTGTGTGATACTCGCACTTCAGCTCACTATACATTTACATTTGCGGCATTTAGCAGACGCCCTTATCCAGAGCGACGTACAAAAGTGCTTTAAGTCTCTACAAATGAATAAATCTACACTGTACACAAGATTACACACTTAATATAAATATAACTCTTGAATTCTACAAACTTGGAAAGTGCTAATTTAAGTATTTCAGGAAGAGGTAGGTCTTCAGTCGTCGCTTGAAGATAGTCAGGGACTCTGCTGTACAGACATCTAGGGGAAGTTCATTCCACCACCTCGGTGCCAGAACAGAGAAGAGCCTTGAAGTGTACTTACCTCTCATTCTGAGAGAAGGTGGTACCAGTCGAGCAGTGCTGGAGGATCTCAGACAGCGTGGTGCAGTGTGAGATGTGATGAGGTCACTGAGGTAAGATGGCGCCGGTCCATTTTTGGACTTGTAGGCATCATCAGTGTTTTGAATCTGATACGTGCAGCTACTGGAAGCCAGTGAAGGGAGCGCAGCAGTGGGGTGGTATGGGAGAACTTGGGCAGATTGAACACAAGTCGTGCAGCTGCATTTTGGATCATTTGCAGTGGACGAATAGCGTTCAGGGGAAGACCTGCCAGCAGAGAGCTGCAGTAGTAGAGAAGAAATCTACAAGAACGAGACACATTAGCAACGTGGGAAGAAGGACAGTTCATTGTCCATAGTTACCCTGAGGTTACGAGCCGTGGCTGAAGGGGAGAGCAGAGAGTCATGAAGTGTTATTTGGAGATCTTGACCTGGAGATGAATCACCTGGGATGACCAGCAGTTCTGTTTTGCTGGGGTTGAGTTTTAGTTGGTGAGCACTCATCCATGAAGATATGTCTGTCAAGCATGCCGAGATCCGAGCGGAAGCTGTGGTATCTGATGGAGGGAAAGAAAAGATTAGTTGAGTGTCATCTGCATAGCAGTGATAAGAAAACCCATGTGAGGATATGACTTCACCAATGGAGTGGGTATAGAGGGAGAAAAGGAGGGGACCAAGTACTGAGCCTTGTGGGACACCAGTGGTGAGTCTGCACGGGGCAGATGTGGATCCCCTCCATGTTACCTGGTATGAGCGAACTTCCAGGTAGGAAGCAAACCATTCCCATGCTGTTCCCAGGATACTGAGGCTCCTGAGGGTTGACAAAAGTGTCTTGTGGTTGACTGTGTCCAATGCTGCTGAAAGGTCCAGGAAGATAAGTACCGTATTTTTTGCACTATAGGGCGCACTAGATTATAAGGTGCACTGTCAATGAATGGTCTATTTTCGATCTTTTTTCATATATAAAGCGCACCGGACTATAAGGCGCATTAAGCGAAAAAAAAAAAAAAGATAAGTCAGTCAGTCAAACTTTATTAAACGCGTTCACAATAACTCTCAACATTATTCAAACGTTAATGAGCGTATTCGCAATAAATACCAACCTTGTTCAGTTGTAACACGTAAAATACAACACAATACACTCACTTTTTCAGTTTATTCCTCGTCCACAAATCCTTCAAATTCTTCATCTTCAGTGTCCGAGTTTAACAGTTGGGCGATTACGGCATCCAACATGCCCGAATCCCTCTCGTCATTATCCGAGTCAGTGTCGTTGCTGTTAGCTGGCAGTTTAGTGATGATTCCGGCCTTTGTGAAAGCTCGGACCACAGTTGAGACTGATACCTTAGCCCAGGCATCCACGATCCATTGGCATATAGTGGCCCGGCGTTGTCTCCCTGTCTTGGTGAATGTGTGTTCGCCTTCTGTCATCCACTGCTCCCACGCAGCTCGCAGTTTAACTTTGAACGCCCTGTTGACACCAATATCTAGCGGCTGGAGTTCGTTAGTTAATCCACCTGGAATGATGGCAAGCTCCGAATTAGTTTGCTTCACTTGGTTTTTGACAGCATCGGTGAGATGGGCGCGCATGGAGTCGCAGATCAATAGGGACGGAGATTTGTGAAAAAAGCCATCCGGTCTCCTGACGTAAATTTCTCTCAGCCACTCACTCATCTTTTCCTCGTCCATCCAGCCCTTTGGGTTAGCTTTGATGATGACGCCGGCTGGAAACGTTTCTTTTGGCAAAGTCTTTCTCTTGAAAATGACCATGGGTGGAAGTTTCTGGCCATCAGCCTGGCAACTGAGAACTACAGTGAAGGATGACTTCTCGTTCCCTGTGGTGCGTATAGACACCGTTCTGGTCCCTGTGTTCTCCACAGTGCGGTTCACGGGGATATCAAAGGTGAGGGGAACCTCGTCCATGTTGGTGATGTGCTCTGGCTGGATCTTCTTTTCAGCGATCTTGTTTTTGCAGTATGCGCGGAAAATGACCAACTTTTCTTCGTAATCTTTTGGCAGTTGCTGCGAGACGGTAGTTCGTGTGCGGATAGAGAGATTACGTCTTCATAAAACGAAAGCACCAAGAAGGACCGCCTCGAAAGTCATTGATATTCATGTCCCGTGCTAACGCTGTTGCCTTCAGTCGAATAGAGACTGTAGAGACGCTTCTACCTGCTGCTCTCTGTTCAATAACCCACTGTTCTATTTTGTCCTCTAACTGTGGCCATCTCGCTTTGTTCCCGCGGAAACTCTGTGTGGTCTTCTTTACTTGGCGCAGGTCATCTTCTTGCTTCCTCCACTTCCGTACCATTGATTCATTAATGTTGAATTCTCTCGCAGCTGCTCTATTCCCATGTTCTACTGCGTGACTGATAGCCTTGAGTTTGAAGTCCGCGTCGTAGGCGTGTCTTTTGACAGGTGCCATTTTGGGATCCTTATACACACACTGTAATATTATGGTGAAGCACAGTATGTATTACTCCGCGACGCTCCTGGCTACGGTAGCCGTAATGCTGCAAGCGGTGCGGCTTTGTAGTTTACCAAAGTCGTACTAAAACATTTTGACTTAGCGCCGTGAGCGCCTTGTACCACACAAAATCGCTTAGAGGTCAGTAAGCAAAACCAGAATTAATCCATATATACGGCGCTTCGGATTATAAGGCGCACTGTCGTTTTTTGAGAAAATTAAAGGCTTTTAAGTGCGCCCTATAGTGCAAAAAATACGGTACAGATGACAGCTTGGCTGACCGAGCAGAATGCAGTTTCTCAGAAACAGCCAAAAGGGCCGTCTCTGTGGAATGTGCCGCTTTGAACCCAGACTGGTTCGGATCATGGAGGTTGTTCTGTGAGAGATAGACAGACAGTTGGTTAACAACAGTGCGTTCCTGAGATTTAGAAAGAAAGGAGAGAAGTGATACCGGTCTGTAGTTGTTGATGTCTGATGGATCCAGAGCACGTTTCTTCAGATGGGAACGACCCTTGCTTGCTTGAAGGTAGTTGGTACATAGCCAGATGTTAATGACCCATTGATGATTGTTGAGATGAAGGGCAGGAGATCTTGTGTGATGGTCTGAAGCATAGTTGAAGGGATTGGATCCAGAGGACAGGTGGTGGGATTGCAAGATTGGATGACTTGCAGTATCTCATCTTCTGTTAAGGTTGAGAAGCTTGACAGAGACGTAGTGGATTGCTGGCTGTGTTGTGTAGTCATTGTTGGGGAGGAAGTGAAGGTCTGGCAGATTTTCTTAATCTTCTCATCATAAAAGGAGGCAAAGTCATTAGCAGTCAGGGAGGATGGAGCAGGTGCAGCGGGGGGGTTGAGTAGTGAAGAGATGATGTTGTGGAGCTTACGAGGATCTTGTGCAGAGGCCTCAAGCACAAGACCTATAAGCACTATAACACAAGACCACATGCCTGTGATCACTGAGTTTATTTATATACAGATAATTGATAACTTTTATTTATTTTTACCCTCTACAGAAATGCCATGAGAACAATCTGGAGGTAAGGGTCGTGTGTGTGTGTGTGTGTGTGTGTGTGTGTGTGTGTGTGTGTGTGTGTGTGTGTGTGTGTGTGTGTGTGTGTGGGATTTGTCTAGATTAATGAAACTGAGTAGATTACTTTGCTATTAAGTCTATTATTAGTTATACATCTGTGTTTATTTTAAGGTCCTGAACGTTGGGCAGAAAAAAGAGGAGGGCTCTTTGCAGTACGTAGTGAATGAGGTGGGTTTCTTTACAGTCTAAAGGTTTCTGTCCCCGTATCAGGAACCCAATACGCTTTGTTTTAATCCAGATTTTGCATTTTGTGCAGAATTAATTTTACTTACAATACAAACTTTACACTTAAACATGTACTTTATGTTGAACCAATTTCCCTAAAGCAACCCTTTTATATGTATATATATCTATATATATCTCTATATATATATATATATATATATATATATATATAAACAGTATTATGCTACGAGCTCTACAGCTCATTATAAATAAATAATATTGCTGTGTTTTTTTTCCTCTATAGACAACAAAGGAGATGATTGCACGCTCATGTGCCACAATCGTCACGCATCCATTCCATGGTATTGCTTTTATATTCTTAGTTCATTTATAAAATATAATATATATATTGTTGTATCCTGAACTTTTTTTTTTATCATGACAGTGATCACCCTTAGATGCATGGTTCAATTTATCGGAAGAGAAACCAAGTACAGGTCAGTCTGCATCCCACAATCCTCCTCCTCCTACCGCCCATATAGTGTTTTCTCTAATTCTAATATCAATTCTGCAATTTTTTTTCCAGTGGTGTTTTTGACTCCATTATTACGATCTACAGAGAAGATGGAATCCTTGGGTTTTTTGCGTATGTACTGAAATTCTAAAATCTTGAAATGCCAAAAGTGTGAAGCACCATGCCGCTTTATCCTCATATATTAATGTCCATTTTCCAGTGGCCTCATCCCACGTCTCCTCGGCGATATCTTCTCTCTGTGGATCTGCAACATGCTTGCTCACTTTATCAACTCGTATGCACTAGATGACTCAGTAAGTGCAAATTTATTCACATATAATTAACATTTTATTTACATATATTAAGTGAAATCTGATGCACTGAAAATCTACAGTATGTATTTAAAAGAGTTTGTAATGTGCTTTTTGTTGTAGATGAGTCACACAAATGAATTAAAGAACTGCTCTCAGGCTGCCACTGGAGTGAGTATTATTACTTAATTAAATTATAAATATTATTATTATTTATATTTGAGACATACTGATTTACCAATAAAAGATGTCAGAACATACCAGGGCTGAAACGATGTCTTGAGTAATTTGAATATTAAAATGCATTGGGGCAAATTATTTGTTCGCAATTATTTGTAAATTCTTCTAGGCAAGTCCAACAATAAAAATGCTAATTTTTCAACAAAACAGGAAACAACTTAATTAAGATCCAACTTATTTTCTCTTGTATATTTAATTTTGCTCTCTAATAAAATAAAAGTACTTCTTATCCGATTAATCGATGGAATAATCTGTAGAATACTCGATTACTAATATAATCGAAAGCTGCAGCACTACTACATATACCTTTCATAATTTGTTTGGCGAGCCAGCCAGGAGCTCAGTGGGTCAGCGAAGGTCCAGAACCTGGACCTGGACCAACCACCCTTCAGGCTAAAAGGCTTAGGGAAAGGGACTTACCAATTTTTTATAATTTTTTTTTTAGGGCTTTCAAAATGAACGTGTTAATAACGTGTTAATGCAAACTCTTAACGACAAATTTTATTAACGCACGAATAATTCAGCACTTTTTTTTTTTTTTTATAAACGTTTTTATTACAAATATAAATAAATACAAAAGAGGCACACTTTTTTTTTTTTTTTTTTTCAAACTGATGTCGTTATGTTTGGAGTAATAATCAAACTGACATCTGTTTATCTTTGTGTGTGTGTTTGTGTGTGTGTGTGTGTGTGTGTGTGTGTGTGTGTGTGTTACAATTAGTTTTTTGCCAGTATGCTGACATACCCTTTTGTGTTGGTCTCCAACATGATGGCGATCAATAACTGCGGGTAAGTCACTGCCTGCCTTGTGCTTTTTTTTTTTAGTTTATGTTCCTCTGGAAGTTTTGACTTCTAAAAGGATAAATTGTGGTAATTTTTTTATGTTAACAGAACCAAGTAGTTTCTTTAATTTAGTCTCTCGTGTAGTTTCTCAGTGTAGTTCCTCCTGCATGGCCCTAAAATCCTGCTGCTGCACACATGAACATAATCACTGTGCAGACTACAACACGTGCCATGTTATTTTATTTTCCTAATAAACGTCATATAGAGGCGTGTGTAATGGAGGCCCTCATTTCTCATGCTTGGTCTTTATGGCCAAAGTCTCATTTTTAAACGCCTTCCCACATACTTTACTGCTTTTATTCGAGTTAATAGACTTGTGTTTGATGTGCGTAATGAAGACAGTGAATAATTAGTGATATTTTGCACTAGACTTTGGCCGATGTAATATATTTTGATGTAGTTTTACTGAACGGTTGAAACATGCCTTGTTCTACATTCTGTGTGCCGTATTCAGGGAAACAGAAAAAACCCAAACAATAATGTGAAAGTGAAATAAAAAAACAGCCTCGAGGACGTTAGGAACATTAATCTTATGACAAGTAGTCATTATGTCTGTATGAAAAGGTTTAAAAATCCCCACTGCTCTTTCTGAAACCGTCTCTTTATGGAAATGATGAGCATGTTTTATTAAATATCATATCCAGACCTGCTGATCTTTCCGTTTTTTGCTTGAGAACTCCAAAGGAAATCTGTGTTTGGACAGCATGCAGATGTAACAACCAACATGAAGGTCCAGTTTATACTAATGGGCAGTTTAGAGTAATCAGTCTGCCTACAGGAACATTTTGAGAGGAAATCAGAGAATCTTGAGGACACTTTCACTAACATGGGAATGTTACACAAACATCTACACAGACAGTAGGACTGAACTTCAGAATGACTTTTTCAGCTGAATTGTTTTGGTTAAAATGTTCATCACAATTTCAGAGAAAATAAAGGAATAATTACAGGCGTACATTAAAACAAATCTTTGTAATTGTTCATTTGAAAGCGGTTGTGTGAAGTTCTTGTGTGTACAGGATTTTTTTGTAATCATCAGGCACTTGGAGGAATAAGATGTTTATTTGGAATCGATTCGAAAAGCATAATTAATTAATTTTCTCTAATAAAAAATAAGCAATAAACCTAAAGTTTAGCTGATTTATAAACAGATCTAAAAGTGAAAGGTGGTGTTTACACTGCGACCCCGTACCGTTTCTACCTGTGATCTGTGGAGAGTTTTTCAGCTGTGAAGATCTGTTTTGAAATGAATGTGTCCACCCTCACCTTCAGTGTCCTGTCAGTGTCCCCAGTGTTACTCAAAGTGTTGAGTAAATTTACTACATGAAATCTAGTTTCCTGCATTATTTCTTCAGGTAACTGGAGACGTTTCAATGAACTGCTGGTTTTGTAAATCTCACCATGAATATTTTCTGTATTTGTTCCAGGTTGGCAGGGGGTTTACCACCTTATGCTGAAAGCTATCACACCTGGATTGACTGCTGGAGACACCTGAGCCGGGAGGTGAGGAAACACACAGGTTCTAGTTTGTATTGGTAATGAGGATGCTGGTTTGCCAGCTGAGTGATTAGTCATTATCAATTGACATGATTAACCTCTGACCTTAGTAACCGAGCGCATGGAGAACCTTACATCATGTCGGGCTAAACCAGTGGTCCTCAAACTTCTTCTGCCACTTCAGAGGGGTCGATTTTATTATTATTTTTTTAAAACCTCCACTTCCCTCAATCACCCAAAAAAGCATAATGAAATACTAAGTTGAAAAATGTCATTTATTGAAATATCAAGTTTTAAATCATAAACATTAAATAGTTTCAAGTTCAAAAATACATTAAATAAGTGTCCTGATGTTCTAACAGATACGGCAGTCTCTCATCGTTCTTTAGAGCTTCACACGTGTGCTGATGCACCTGATAAAACTCTGCGTATCTCAGTGTGTTCACTGCGTTCTGTTAGAAGTGCAGATCAGATCCCAGTGTGGACACGATCTGGTCCTGTGGTGGACATGTTTTTCTGCTCTACTGTTTTCTCTCTTCTTTCTGTGCTGTTTTGTTTGAGTTGGTCAGTGACTGATGGAAGTTTGTTTGATTTGTCTGTGCTTTTCTCTCTCCATCTCTCAGGGTAATATGAGCAGAGGCAACAGTTTATTCTTCAGGAAGGTCCCGGCGGGGAAGTCGTACTCCGGTTTCCAGAAACGATTTCTCTGAATAAATGAAATGCCAACAGCAAACTCGATATACATGAGAAGGATTGTTTGTGGAAACTCCTAGTCTTTTGTATGCACTTGTTTATGATGATTATTATTATTATTTTTTTTAATAATTCGTCTGTCAGCTTCCAGAAAAAAAAAGCTTCACCATAAATTTCACTGCTTTGATTTGGAAACATTATTTTGATATTTGTACCAGAAATACTTTTATTACTAGGGGTTTCTTTTTCAACAGCTTGGAAATTATGTAATATTTAAATTAATATAAATAATGTTGCCTCTTTCCCTGCATTTCCCCCCTCGTTCAAAAAAAAAAAAAAACAGCCCGTTCTAATCAGGCCATTTGTTTACTTGTCTCGTAAGAATCCCTCTGCTCTCCAAACTCTCCAAGCACTTACCTGCATCACTAACGTTCTCCTCTGATACAGATGATCATCTGTAACTATTGAAATAATGAGTTATGTTGAATGGTGGTTCCCCATTGTGTGTGTGTGTGTGTGTGTGTGTGTGTGTGTGTGTGTCCCTCACACAACCTGTAATGTTCAGACGTGCCTGGTTCCTCCATCCGGTCCAGAATGACACACAGGAAGCATGGAGTGTGTACAGCCCATTAGAGAGACATGAGCCATGCTTCACGAGTGAGATCCATGTGAACGTTCTCTCACACACACACTTGGCCTCCTCAGAGGTATTTAGACTGTATGTTTGTATAACAGTCTCTACTGATCCTAATAAATCCAGGTATCGGTGTGCTTGGGGTTTTTTTTGTCCTGTTTTATTTGGATATAACTGAATATTTTGCTAAATGCATCTGAATAAATCCCATCAGACTTCATTCTGAGAACTAATTTACAGGATTACTGTCAGATTTGTGTGTCGTTGTGCAGGAGCATTAAAGTAACTTCATTTTCCCCCTTGTATTTTCTTCGTCATATCAGACTCGTATGCGACTTATTTCACACTTAATACAGCCCACACCAGATTTAATGGCACCCTTGATGGAAAAATGAGCAATAGGATACGGCATGATCCGATTTTTGAGGTTAAACACGTTTATGTGCAAAACACATCATTCGCTCTCAGCTGATTTCTTACATCGATGTGAAAGAGTGAAATGATTGAACTATATTGCAGATTTGTAAACAGTATGGGTTGAGTATTTGGTTTGGATGATGTGGTGGGACTGAAATTTAAAAATGCAACTCTGCCAGTGAAAATAAACACCAATGTTGATCCTCCAGGGCTGCTAGAGCTTTTTTATGGAAATGACATCATGATTACATTACTAATAAAAGATTTGTGCTGTGACTTTAGACGTGGTGTTGTGTATGCTAATGATCTGTACACCAAGACATGGGATTTATTGTGATTCCAAACATACATTACTGCCGCAGTACACGGTGATATGAGATGTTTCTCCAGAACCCTGGAGCTACATGACTGCACAGAGTGAAGGACTAAAGTAAGTGTCCTCACCACATAAAGTGCGTCGTGTGAAAACAGTGCACACAAAAAAAAACTTTACAAGTTTTGTGTATTTGTCCTACAATGTTGTGGTTTCAGCACATCAACATGTTTGCTGTTTCACGTTTTACACATAATTGTGTATAACGTATTCACTGCAAGGTGTCTATGGTAATCACGTGATGAAAGAATGAACGACTCGGACTAGAAGAGTCGAGATATAAACGATTTAATTCTGCTTCCTGTACATAACCGGTTCAAAATGAATGAATCACTTTGTGAGTCGAGTGGTTCTTCTGAGTCGCATTAAAGAGTCGTTCAAAATGAACGAATCGTTCATAAACGGCCATCATTAGTAGTTCTTCCATCACGCCTGAAGGGGGCGGAAGCGCTCCCCGGCGGTGTTGGTGATATACAAACATTAGCAAAGAAGAAACGTTACAGAGCTGCAAGATGGCGTCTTTGAATGACAGATCAGTTTGGGATGAAGTGGAGGTTAGTTTTAATCACTAATTTTTTGTTCTTTCTCTCTCTGTTTCTGTATTACAGCTGCCACGTTTGATACGTGAGTAAAATGCACGCGCTGTTTGTGAAGTTTAATGGCGATAAACCGACATGTAGCAGGATGCTAATTCCTCGCCGGTGCCGCTATCCGGAGTGCTGTAGCATGACACAGTGAATTTTCAGAGTCGAATCATTATTTAGCGAATTCAGAGCACTAAATCTACTCCTTTACAGATACTTTAAACGACAAATAGAAGGTTTGGATTTATGTAAAATAAATATTGATTACAGCTGAAGTCTTTCTGATGGCTGGGAGATTAATTGCTAGTTAGCACTTCATTGTTAGCAAGCTAGCAGCTGTAATTCCCAAGTAGTCATGTGTTAGAGCTACAATTAGGTTATAATTTTTTTTTCTTTTAGAAACAGAATATAAAATATTAAAACACGCCCAGTTGTAAACCCCAGAGCTGTAAACTTGAGTTCTAGAGTATAAATCTTTATCCTGTTTCTGAGCTTTTTTTTTTCTTGCACTGGACAGGATGGGATCGGTGAGGAAGTCCTGAAGATGTCCACTGAGGAGATCGTGCAGCGAACCAGGCTGCTGGACAGTGAAATCAAAGTAAGCCGATGACAGTCCTAATGAGTTTTGAAGCCTCCTGGCTCACCTGTAACCTGCTTTGTGTCTGTTCCAGATCATGAAGAGCGAGGTGCTGAGGGTCACCCATGAGCTCCAGGCCATGAAGGACAAAATCAAAGAAAACACTGAGAAGATCAAAGTGAATAAAACTCTGCCGTATCTCGTCTCGAACGTTATAGAGGTGAGCAGAGTGTTCAGGGTTAGGAGTTAGAGCTCACATCCTGTTCCAACATAAAAAAACAACACAATGTCCACAAACGGGGAGTTTATTATTCAAATCTTTGTTGGAAAACAAGTTTTTTTTTGCACATCGTTGTGTTTAAATATCAATAGAAACAAATGTTTTGTTTGCATTTTGAAAATGGTCCAGGACAGGACGTAGGACTTATTAGTCTGTGGTGTGTCGTCTTTTTTTTTTATTCCATTCCAGCTATCAGATTATATACAAAATAAAAAATCACCATTTGTTTAATGCACAAAAGGAACTCTAAACATTGACATGAGCATTATTTTCCCTGCAGTCTGGGGCTGGTTGTGTGTAGGGCAAGTTTAGAGGTTAATATGTTGGACTTTTAAACAGAAGGTCATGAGTTTAAATCTTACCACCATTACGCTGCCACTGCTGGGCCCTTGGGCAAGTCCCTTAACTCTCATTTGTGTGAATGAGATGTTCGTAAGTGGTAAATGTATGTGTATTGGGACCTGTGTGGTTCACAGCTCCTGGACGTGGACCCTAACGATCAGGAGGAGGACGGAGCCAACATCGATCTGGACTCGCAGAGAAAAGGGAAATGTGCAGTCATCAAAACGTCCACACGACAGGTGGGTCAGACGTACCGCACGTCTTTCTGACTGTATGATCTAAAGCCCACTGACCACAGTAACACTGAGTTTCTCCTCTTTGGGTTGTTGTGATGCTTCATTTCTGCAGACGTATTTCCTGCCTGTCATTGGTTTGGTTGATGCTGAGAAACTGAAACCTGGAGATCTTGTGGTTTGTCAACATTTTTACTTTTCTTTTATTTAAGAAACATTAATTGTATAGATAAGTTGACAAACTTTTTTTTATTTATTCTGTGTTTGTGTGCGTTTAGGGTGTTAATAAGGACTCGTATCTGATTCTGGAGACTCTTCCCACTGAGTATGACTCTAGAGTGAAGGCCATGGAGGTGGATGAGAGGCCCACTGAGCAGTACAGTGACATCGGAGGCCTCGACAAGCAGATCCAGGAGGTACGCGAGTTCATGTATTAATCACTGCGACATGTTTGTTTCACAGAGATCTTTGATGATGATGATGTGTGTTTTTCTATGCAGTTGGTTGAAGCGATTGTCTTACCCATGAACCATAAGGAGAAGTTTGAGAATTTGGGTATCCAGCCTCCGAAAGGTGTTCTGATGTACGGACCACCTGGAACTGGAAAGACCCTTCTGGCCCGAGCTTGTGCTGCACAAACTAAAGTAACTAATAATAAAACACTAAATCTACAGTCAGCACCCACCTGACTCATCACTCATCTCATTGCTACCACTTCTTTCATTCTTCTCTTCCTGATCCACTGTGTCCTCCAGGCAACCTTTCTGAAGCTAGCAGGCCCTCAGTTGGTGCAGATGTTTATTGGAGATGGTGCAAAGCTGGTGCGTGATGCTTTTGCTCTGGCGAAAGAAAAAGCACCTTCGATCATCTTCATCGACGAGCTGGACGCCATCGGAACCAAGCGCTTCGACAGCGAGAAGGCTGGAGACCGTGAGGTGCAGAGGACCATGCTGGAGCTTCTAAACCAGCTCGATGGCTTCCAGCCCAACATGCAAGTCAAGGTAGAAGTCGAGCTCATAATAACCGACGTGTGTGTGTGTGTGTGTGTGTGTGTGTGTGTGTGTGTGTGTTTTCAGGTGTTCTTGTGCACCTAGAGACAGAACAGGTCGTGCCTTGGACTTTTTTTTTTATGCGTCACACTAAACATTTCCTTTATAACTGTTTTCTACAGGAGGCATCAGCATGCATTATTTATATATATTTATAATATTTAGTATCTTGAATTTTCCCAAGCGGCGTTTGGCACTCGTTATTTGAATGTTACCAGCATAAACTCACTGATCAATGAATTTTATTAAATTCCTCTGAACATGACTGTACAAATGTATGAAACCTACACATTCAAAACATCATTATAACTGTTATTTAACTAAATGTTATGTACTGTAGGTGGCGCTATATGTATTTGCTGGGGTGTAAATCTGAGCAGTGCTGATATAAAATAAATGGTGCTTTAAAATCTTCTTGAATCTGGTGGACTGAAATATCAGATGAAATTCAAACCTGCTCTGTTCTCTATGAAAAGCTTGAATTGAGATTCGTTCTGTTGCAGGTGATCGCTGCTACGAACAGAGTGGACATCCTAGACCCTGCGCTGCTGCGCTCAGGCCGGCTGGACCGTAAGATCGAGTTCCCCATGCCCAACGAGGAGGCTCGAGCTCGTATAATGCAGATCCACTCACGCAAGATGAACGTCAGGTACCTGCTCCCTCTGTGGCTCCGAGTGATGCTCTCAGACCAGGTTTATTTCCTGATGAGAAGATCTAAAAGCTTTTCACGAAAAAAAAAGCCTGGATGATTTCTAGATATTACAAAATAAAGATGTATTACAGAGAACTGCCATTAAAATATGCCGTAGTTCATATGTTGAAGAAATGGACTTCAGCACTTCTCAAGCAATATAAAGAAAAATATATTCTATTTATTGATTCGGTTGTTTTACTTTCTCTTTCCATGCATTTAGACTCCATCATGTCATTGTTTTTTTTCCTTCACAATGAAATTGGCGCTTCACAATATGCATTTTTAATAACATAACTCTTAATGTCTTTCTTTCAATTTCATTCTCTCTTTTTTCCTTCTTTCCCCCTTCTTCCCTTTAGTCCTGATGTGAATTATGAGGAGCTGGCTCGCTGCACTGATGACTTCAACGGTGCTCAGTGTAAAGCCGTCTGTGTGGAGGCTGTGAGTACTGTTTATTTATTTATTTATTTATTTCTACATAGGACCTCAACATTACATGGCCGTTATTGCAAGTTTATACTAGTGGTCATTGGAGGTTTTTCCGACTAATCAGCACAGATACTTCTGGAACTGTTGACTATCGGCAAAAACTCATACCAATAGTTTTTCCGGGTTGCGGGCGAGAAAGTCTGCTGTCCTTATACTGAACAAGAGCGGCCTCTAGAGGCAAATCACAGACACCACATGCTGTTTGTGGACATGCATTATGATACCGAAAGGAGTCGACTCACTGGACACCACACACCAGCTCTGCTTTCACAATTATAATTCAAGGCTTCTTAACTTTGAATATTAAAATAAAGCTAAAAATGGACCACGATCTACTTGAATCGTTTGCACAAGTTTCGGGTAACTGATTATTTTATTTCTAGCGTTAGTTTTTGTTTCAATTTGAATGCGTGCCTTTTATATTCCTCATTATCTTTTTAATTTAATTCATATTAATTTTATTCGGCACATTTTTATGATTCAGTATTGTTTTATTTTTGTAAAAAATTTCAGGACTTTTTTTTATTTTATTTATTTTTTTAATCCAGTATCCATAAACAAGTAAGCTCGAAACCAGGCTGTAGATATTTCAGTAAAATGTATTGTCTAGTAAATATTATTACTCTAGTCAGTAGATTCATCATCGTGTGTTTATATACGTGGGGAAGGTTTAGAATCTATAGGAAAAGTTTTTATTGGCTTTAGTTCCGGGTTGGATATTAATTTAGGCTGTCTAATATTTTTCATTAAGACGTGTGTGTGTGTGTGTGTGTGTGTGTGTGTGTGTTGTAGGGTATGATCGCTCTGCGTCGTGGGGCCACCGAGCTGAACCATGAAGACTACATGGAGGGTATTCTGGAGGTTCAAGCCAAGAAAAAGGCCAACCTGCAGTACTATGCTTAATCCTGGGAACTGTGTGTGTGTGTGTGTGTGTGTGTGTGTGAGTTGGAGGCAGTCGAGTTTTCAGGTTTTAGTTGATCTTGAACTCCTCTGAGTTGTGATCTCTGTACGGAGCGTTTTCCCGTCTGTTATTCTATTTGTTTATCATTACAAAATAAAAATAAACTTTTTTTTCAGTAATGTACATCATGATGATTTTGTGTTTTTCAAATATTTTGAGATTAATGTGTAATAAATATATAAAGTGTTTATTCATTCAGAACTCGACCTGGAAGATCTGGAAGTTGAGAACTTGAACTTCTATCTGGTTGGAATGGAAACGTTTCACTACTCATCTGAGCAGCTTCTTGTTCTGAGGTGGAGGCTCCTCTCCTCCCTGGATGGTCTGGTTAAGTGGAGAGGGGCAGGAGTAAGAGGGGGTCATTAGGCTGTAAGTACCCCAGAGAAGGAGAGTGAGGGCTGAGTGTATGGACGTTTAGGGGGTAAAGATCAGATCAGACTGAAGAATCTGCTTGGATGAGTAGTGGAATGTTCTGATCCAGTCTGACACCTTCCACATAACCTCCCCTGGATGATCCAGACTCTTCAGAACTTTTGGTTCAGCATTTTTAATAAAGTAAATAAAATACATGTTGTTTTCCTGAGTGAATTGAAGCTATTGATGGTGGAGAAGTAAAAACAAATACTGCTGCAATTGTAACGGTCCAGAACGAGGCAGTGGATTCTTCTCAGTGGAGGACTAGAAGGTGTGAGAGAGAAGTTTCTATGAGCTCATGAAGTCAGATTTTTTTTTTTGTAATGATATTTTATACCTCGTCTCATTGGGCTCATGATGTTCATGTGATTCTTAACATCTACAGTAGAACATTTTAAAAACGTGTTTGTAGGCAGTATGTGGAATTATTTGCTACCTGGCAGAAGAAATGATGATCCTGATGGTCATACAGAGATGTTCTTCACATATTAGTGTTCAGGAATCTTTCTGCTTCTGTGCTGTGATGTTTGCAGTCTAGAAATCTACAGGTCCAGTAGGTGATGGGTGAAGGTGCAATGTCTCCAAATGAAATATGTCCTAAATCCTAGTTCTGGACTTCACATAATTACCACCTGATGAACTGATTACATTCTGGAACTGATCAAATCATGATCCTGTGTGTTTAAAGTGTGTTTAAGGACCAGGAGGAACAGAAAGAGTCTGAATACTGTGAGGAATAAAAATCTGTTCCTGTTTTATTCACGTGTGTAATTAAGTGTCAGAAGGATGTACTTTTTTTTTTTTTTTTTTTTTTTTTTTTTTTTTACACATTTGATCGTTTTATTTACCAGGTTTTCCTGCATATTCTGAAGCCCCGTGGTTTCACAGTGCAGTCCATGTTTGTAAGAGATTTTAATGCATGTTTCTGCACCCACTCGGGGAAAAACCCTGAATACACACACATTAAAAAAAACCAGTCTAAATAGAAGGAATTTGTGTATTGTGATTACAGAAATAACAGTAATTCATGAGTATTCTGTTTCTGTTTTGGATTTGTGTCCTGAATCATTCACTTCTTTATCATCTTCCAGCTTATCCCTTGTTCCTGTCTCTCTGTCTTCTGATTCATTTCTTGCTCCTTCGTTTCTCCTCCACACAAGCTTGACTGCACGTTTGCATCGTCTCCGGAAGGCCTGATCACAGCAGGCGTACAGCAGCGGATTCAGACAGCTGTTCATGTACGCTAAGCAGATCGCATAAGGATGAACAGCAACCAGCCAGCGGTCAAATGTGCAAGAATAGGGCAAGAGATCGAGTTCCACCAGATCAGAGAGGGTTTTATTGGTATGAAAAGGCAGCCAGCAGATGAAAAAGGCAAACACGAGGGCGATAACGACCCGCAGGAGTTTGCGCTGGCGTTGGCGATCAGGATGAGGCCCAAACCGAAAATGACGAGACAAGAAGTGAGCCAGGGAACAGTAGCACATCAGCAGGACGATCAGAGGAAGCAGGAATCCCAGGATGGTAGACTTCAAACCCAGCAATGCAGACCACATGACCTCAGCTCGCTCTCGTGATGCTGCATCGAGGTCTCGTGAGACCAATATAGAATAGTCCATGTCACACAGGCACTGCGGAGCTCTATTATTATTATTATTATTATTATTATTATTATTATTATTATTATTATTATTAAAATGTTCACTATCATCCAGCCAATCAAAATGTCCCTCCACCTCTTGGACAGTTCGTAGAAGCAGAGCAGGAAGTGCAAGGATGCTGGCTGCCATCCACACACACCCTACGATGTAGCAGGCTTTAACTGGCGCCAGGTTCTTGCTGGGGCTTCGGCGTCTGATCACACAGTAGCGCTCGACACTGAGTCCAGCCAGAGAGAACACGCTGGCGTACATGTTCAGTGCCACCAGGTAGCTGCTCACTCGGCAAAGGAAGCTTCCGAAGGGCCAGTGGTAGTCGAGTGCGGTGTAGACCGCCCACAGAGGGAGAGTGGTGACAAAAGCAAGATCAGCCAGAGCCAAACTGACGATCAGAGACTCCGTTAAAGAACGTGAAGAAGAGGTCGGTCTAAAGGAAGCAGCCGATTTGTTGTGGCTCCTGTTCCTCCTGAACCATCGACCACAGCAGTGCAGGTAAGCACAAAGGACGAAGACATTTCCAAACGTTCCAACCATGAAGGCTAATAGGTACAGAACTGGAATCAGCACTCGGGTGACCCTCCATTCTCCATAGTCACACTGGGGAAGGGGAGAAGGAGAAACGAGAGGCCAATCGGATTCTGACATGGAGGAGAAACACCAACTAGTGCTGGACTGAGAACTGATTCCCGCTGTGTGAGTTTGTGGTTTTTTTCACCTTGTTGATCGAGAACCTTCTCAGTGCCTTCCAGTGCTTTTTTTCTGTAGGTACTAAAGCAGTTTGGAGGCTCAGATTATCCCTCAAATCGCTCTAAATGCCAATAGAATGATTTTTATCCCATCTGGATTATTTCCCAGGAAATCACCAGTTTCCTGTAAATAAAAAATGTGAAAAATATTTGCTGTTTTAAAGTTCTATTTCCAGAAAAGCTTTAATAAGTAACCTTACAGCACTAAAAACTGATTTTATAACACTTTTAGATATTCGATATAATCTGACCAACCTGTTCTCTTGCTTCTCTCCTGCTCTTTTTTAGATGAAGGTCTTGAGGTCTGATTGCTCTGATGTTCAGCTCTCCTTCAGATCTTTTATCCTTACTTGTTCCACAACTGAAATGCAGCTCGTCCTGGTCTTCTTCTCGCTGCCACAACAACTCGATCTACACTTCTTCCGTTTCTCCTTAAGACTCTGGTCTCCCTCTTTCACCCCACCTTCCCTGCCCTGCTGATGGACCACCTCTGCAGCAGGACGGTGAGATCCTCAAACAGAAGCTGAGTGTTTACATGGAAGGTAAACTGAGCGTGTATGTGTGTGTGT
Source organism: Silurus glanis (assembly GCA_014706435.1). NCBI lineage: Eukaryota > Metazoa > Chordata > Actinopteri > Siluriformes > Siluridae > Silurus > Silurus glanis. The sequence goes on from JAAIIK010000358.1 coordinate 27,176, forward strand.
GTGTGTGTGTGTGTGTGTGTACACATGTAACAAAGCCTTTAACACTGCCATAAACAAACACAGTCACACAATCACTGCACAACACACATAACACACATAACACACATAACACACATAACACACATCTACCGTCGCTCTCAAACCGAATACTTTTAGATCAAATTTATTTGATATTTTTTTAAAAAAGTGTTTTTTTTAGCACAAATGTACATATTGTATTGTACACTGATAATTAGTTTACAATCATGTGTGTATTGTATCTTCTCCCAGTTTGATCTTCTGCCACAACGCCAGGCTGCAACACCAGTATACGACACCTAACACAAGTTTTCTTAGAGATTCAGTAAATTACATTCTTTTGCACAAACTCGTGTCAAAGATCACATTCAGGGGGAAAGTGTTCTCTGTCCTCCTGCACACAATAACTCACAGTGTGGGTCATGAGGAGAATCAGGACTGTGCTCCACACACCCAGGCAGCAGGATCCAGTCTGCTTCTTCAGGTCCAGGGCACAGATGACCTTCGCATCATGGGGAAGGATTCATATTTTAATTTTGTCTCACAGACTAAACCATGCACAGGACCACATGCAGTATAATACTTATTACAACCGGTCAGAGAATAAAAAGTATAAAGAAATAAAAATCATACTTGAACATTTAAAAAAATAATAATTTGAAGTATAATTATAATAGAATTTACAATAGAATAGAATAGTAGTGAAATAAAAAGATAAAACAATTTACAATAAAATACAAACAGACTCTGGAGTAGGATGCGGCAGAAACAGCGTGAGATTTTTATAATTGTTATTACCTAATGAAGCACAGATGTGCAATTTGTATTGTAACTGTATTGTGCAGGAGTAAGTGCAGGGGGCAGTAGAGAGTATTGTGGCTGTTGCTTTTGTACTCGTCACATGTACAAAACAGCACAGTGCAATTCTTCAGAAAACAAAACCACTGAGACGTGAAATGATACGTTTAATAACAGGGCCCTGGGTTTCATCCTGGACTTGAGTGTGGAGCTTCACATTCTCTCCATGTTCATGTGGCTTTCTTTTCTTTTTTTACGAGATAGATGTGTACGAGTGTGTGGATATTTGTGTACATGGTTTCTGGTGAAAACTGTTTTCCTATTTAGAGAATTCTGATACCAAGTGGTTTCATATCGACTCTTCATCCACCAGGCACCTGCTCAGGAATGCAGTGTTTCCTGAAGATGAGTGAACGAATGAATTAATGGCTTCTGTTATACAAAATGTTCATTACAGTCATTAAAGCCAGACACTTTAAACACAATGTGATTTCCTGACCTAAAATATACAGTTGTAAATGCAGATGTTTTGTTCCTCGGCCATACACTGCTGTTTAACTCATAAATTCCAGCCAGTGTTCTAGCAGGACGTGTGTTTGCTGTCTGTGGTCAGGTTCGGGTCAAACCCACGCTTCTGCTGCGTACCTTTCTGAAACAAAAGAGCTGTGAATGAACCCCTGAATGTGTGTGTTGTTCGAGTGGAACTGAAGCGATTAAAGGAATCTTTTTGTCCCTGAACCTTCACTGTGCAAGAGATTTAAATAGGGGGCTGTTTACAGGGGGCCACAGGGACGCATTACAAAAGTTTAAAGAGGACACACACACACACACACACACACACACACACACACACACACACACA
>JAAIIK010000358.1:28863-41363 GCA_014706435.1 Silurus glanis
CACACACACACACACACACACACACACACACACACACACACACACACTTTTTAGCTGGTATAATGTTCAAATTCAGTTTTTGGTTTATATTTTTTGTCTTAAATTAAAAATTATGTGGAAAACTGGCAGAAAATACTGAAAAAAAAAAAAAAAAAAATATATATATATACAATAGGTAATATAATAGATATTCATGTGTTTTAAAATCTCATATTATAAATACAATAAAGCCACAGTAAATGTGCATTTAAATATCAATATAATTAACATTTACATTTGTAATGAATTTTTAGTATTAAAGGTAAATGTTAATTATATTGATATTTAAATGCACATTTACTGTGGCTTTATTGTATTTATAATATGAGATGAGTTTTTTTAATAAGTATTTATAGTTCACTTCCTTTTTGTTTTACTTGAAATATAGATATTAATCCATTAAACCATATAAATGTATGAAAACTGATTTTTGATTCTTTATTCACAGGAAACAGAGACTCTGGAATATTAAATAAACCATTCATTAATGATGTTAAACACATCGCCTGCATGCATAAACAGCTATTTCTTTGTAAATATTAAAAGTAATGAAGTGTTATTTTATTCAAACTATTCAGTTTTATTTTATTCATGCAGTTTTTCTGTTATATTTATAGAGAAATTCACTGCTCGCACCCACAACCTTCAGAATTTTGGTTAAAAAGTTTTGTATACTTTGGGGAACCTCCAGATTTGTTTTGTTTTTTTAAGTTCAACTCAGGTTTGAGAACCTTCTCAGGTTCTTTTATCTCCACACAGACAGAACCAGGAGGGACACTGGATCATTAAAATTGGCCAGGATTTTGATTTGCTCAGGTTCATACACTCCTGCAGTTGCCTGCATGGCCACCAGGGTGCGCTTGTTTCGCATTCTGTGTAGTGTGTATCCTGAGTAGTATTATATTTTCTATAAACATCATGATCTACACCAGGGGGGGGGCAATTAATTTTTACAAGGGGCCACATGAGAAACCTGAATTGTGTCAGAGGGCCACACCAACGATAATATTTTAGGGATGCACCGAAATGAAAATTCAATTCAAAAGGCAATGAAATCCATCATTTTTTGTGTTCTGCCTTTTGCCTTGGCACATCACTGGAAATCTTTCCTGCCTTTTCAAAAACGTCCTCTACAGACGGAGTGCGCATGCTCAGATCGACTTTACTTTTCTGCGCCGCGTTATTCTCATATTTAGAATGGCAATCGGGATGTTTGGATTTCAGATGATAAATTAAACCCGACTTGGAGAAACTCTTGGCAGATACACCCCCTCTTGAAATTTCAGCATTGCATGTTTTGCAAATCGCTCTCCGCACACCGCAGACATGTTGCTCTGATCCAGATAACCGTGTGCTGGCTGCGCTTTTTTATTGCGTCATTACAGTTGTGCTTCTGCCGTGTTGTTTCGGTGATTTAGGAATTTCGGCCGAAAATCTTCGGTGCATCCCTGTAATTTATGATTGGTCTCACGCGGGCCGGACAGGGACGTACAAAGGGCCGGATGTGGCCCGCGGGCCGTAGTTTGCCCAGGGGGGTATTCCAGAAAGCAGGTTATGTGACATACCTGGGTATGTTTAAGGGTAAGTTCGTGGATAACCGGTTCCAAAAACGGAGGTAACTTTCTGGGTATGTATGTAACCATAGCAACTGACTCTCTGAAGATAACCTGCTCGGGAGCAGGTTATGTTTCAGTGTAACTTCGGCGTGCCCTTTTGATGAGGATCCTGTGGACGTAGAAGCACAAATGATACGAGGTTTTGTTCGTCGGGAGAGGGTTATAAGACCGCGTATTGATGTGTTTGCATACCCTAATGAATATTTAAAAGAGCGTTATCGTTTTTCAAAAGATTCGTTAGTTTATTTATCACGTCTTTTAAAACCGCATATCGCAAATGTGACAAACCGTGTGGGCGATTCAGAGCATGTGGGAAAGGCAACTGTGTGTAGAGCCGTTCGTACAGTATGTCTGGCACTTAAACAGTTCTTACCCACGTTTGTACAGTTCCCTGGCCATAAACCTCTGCTTGTTATTAAAGACGAATTCCACAGAGTGGCAGGTTTGTCCTTTGTAGTAAAATCTATGACGCATATTTAATATTTAGTTATTATTTATATCTATACATGTATTCATTATGCGCACACACACTTTATACTTCCATAACTTTCTGTTTCAGGGTTTCCAAATGTAATTGGGTGCATTGATGGCACTCACATTCCTATTAAAGCTCCACCAATAAATGAGGGAGACTATGTTAATAGGAAATCTATTCATAGTATCAATGTGCAGGTAACAACTTAATTTTTTCCCTTCTTAAAATCATTAAAGTCATTACTTTTTCCACTAACTAGGTAATATGTGAGGCAACCCAAATCATTACCAATGTCGAGGCAAAATGGCCAGGATCTGTGCATGATGCCAGAATATTCCGCGAGTCATCATTATGCCAGACATTTCAGCAGGGTATGTTTTACTTTATACAATTGTTTTTTTTTTTTCCTGTTTACTATATTTGTGTTGTACACTTCAATCATTACAGGACAGTACAATGGTTACTTGCTGGGGGACAGAGGATACCCTTGTCTGCCCTATTTAATGACACCCTACCCTGAACCTGAGCCTGGACCACAGACACGGTTTAACCTGGCTCACAGCAGAACACGGGCCAAGGTGGAGATGACTATAGGGATCCTCAAATCTCGGTTTCAGTGTCTGCGTGGGCTCCGGGTTAGTCCAGAGAGGGCATGCGACATTATAGTGGCTTGTGTTGTGCTTCACAATATTGCCACTATAAGAGGAGAGAGCCACCCTCCTTGTATTGAGGAAGATGGCCCAGAGGAACACCTACAGATTTTAGAGGCCAACAGAGACGGAAGACTTTTGAGAGACAGGATCTGTCAAAATTACTTTTATTAATTTTTTTGCACTGGTCTGCCAGGCAGTTTATTTCTTTATTTCCTGAAAAACAATAAAAGTAAAATTCAATAAAATGTTTTTTTTTATATTGCTTTACACATACACACACACACACACACACACACACACACACACACACACACACACATTATATATATATATATAGGCTCCAGAAGGATTACACCTTATTAAATAAGGAATATACATTATTTTAAACTAAAGAAATAAATGGCAGGAAAAGTAAACGCTTTCATAGTGATATAATATTCAAAAGGAGGTATAAGTCATACTTCATTATTTTGCATTATAATAAAACGGGAGCCAATACCAGATTTGTAATTTAATACACTCACGCATTTACTCTGTCCGTTATTTTTTGCCAAGCCAACTCTCTTGCTTTAGCCGATGCAGCTGTATTGCTTCTTTTTAATATTATTGGCTTAAACTCCTCATAAGCGTGCATTAAAACCTCCAACTCCGCCTCTGTGAAATACGCCGCTCTCTTTTTTCCGCTTTGAGTTTCCATGGTGACTCGTGAAATCGGCGATCCATTGAGAATGTCTTTATATATGCACCGTGCATGCGCATTACCTCTGGGTAACCAGTTGGAGGTTGATTAAACTAACTCTTCTCAGGTGTTTTGGAACCGACATACTCATGGTATGCCTGTTTGGGGTAAATCAACCCAGAGGTTATGATTTATCAAATGGTAAGTTAACCAAGCTTTCTGGAATACCCCCCAGGTCTGATCTAGAAACTATTTACAGGATCAGGTGTGTGCAGGAACTCAGTGATGTGTGTGGCGGAGGGGGCGTGGTCACGGGTCAGCTGAGGACGCGGGCCAATAGGAATATAATCACGTGCTGCTGATTGTTTACTGAACCCTGAGAGAGAAAAACAAAACATCAGCAGATTCGAGCTGAAATCACTAAATGAATCTAAATCACGAACATAAACGAGTTTTTCTCCACTTTCACACTAAACAATCCAACCTGCAGAATAATTCAGTATAGAAGCAAAGAAGTCTGGCACAGAACACAAAATATTAAAACATTATGTGGAAAATATTCCCATTAATGTAAATAAAGAAAAGCAAGAAAACGACACTGAACATCAGCAGTTCATTTCTTTTTCTTTATTGGTTTACACTCATTAGTACTGAAATACAGAGAAAAACACACCTTTTCCTCTTTAAATGTGCACCAGGACTCTCGTGATTACAAAGTTCTAAAGCCAAAGTCCAGGTTCAGGAGAGTCCGAGTTACACGCCGAACACAAGAACAGCAAGTAAATCATTAGTGCTGAATACTGATTTCTTTAAACACAATGTTTTGTTGTTAGTGCAAATATTCATCATGTACCCTTAAATGATGTTTTTTTACTGATTTTAGAGGAAGTTAAAGTGCAGCCATTAGCGGGACTGTGTGTAAAAGCACTTCTCATCCACGTCACATACAAATAACTGCTTTCTTCATCTGTTAACAGCGTTGAGTAATGTGAAGAATGAAAAGCCGGTGGTTATGATGAGAAGAGAGTAAAACCATTTTTCATTTTATTCATCAGTAAATGTGAGAATTAAAGAAAAATCATTTGCTCCCTCAGAGAAAAAGCAACAACCGAACCTATAAAAGTAACATTAATGGCGTGTAGTTTGCGTGTTTTTATTTTTTTCTTAAACGTAACGTGCTTTAAATGTAAAAAACTCAGGAATAGACTTTTTATTGAAGAGCATCAGCAGGCGGTGGATTAAAAGATGCACCAGAACAGAGCGAGGGAAAGGAGCAACGCGATCGCAGAGGTCCGGCCTGCGCTCACAGACGCCCCGTTGCACAAGTCGCTTTTGCAGCATTCGAACGTGAAGCTGGGGACGCTGGGAAACATGGGAGCGAGAAGAGTGGATTTACAATCTGAAAAGCGGACACACTGCCGGTATATTTTCCCATCTGTAGGTGAAAGAGAGAAGCAATGCACATTTCAGAACTTCAGTAACAAGTAAAACATACAGGAGAAATGACATGTTCAATCTCCATCACGCCACATAGAAAAGCTTTGATGCCTTGTAGTGTTTACAGAAATTATTCATAAACCTTTACATCAAAGTTACAAAGTCGCTCTGGATTCAGCAGAAATATACAACAAAATTAATTCATGTTGAACTTTAGTTTGTCATTTAGTAATTACTTATTCATCATACTCAATAACAGTATAAAGAATAGTGTGTGTGTGTGTGTGTGTGTGTGTGTGTGTGTGTGTGTGTGTGTCAGTCACACACTTCTCTCATTCAGTGTCAGGCAGCCGTCGTTCTGGCCAGAGCAGGTACTAAGGGTATTGCAGCTGCCAGTGTAATCTATACAGCTGTAACACTGAAGTGCAGAACCTGAAGAAAGTGGAGAATAAACATCACTCATCAGTCCATCAGCTCAGTTCAGTTTATTTAAATATCACTTTTAACAGAAAACATGGTCACAAATTAGTTTTACACAAATAATCAGATTGTGAATATACATTTGAAATCTTGAAGCAAATCCTAATAAATTTCTCTCTAAAGATCGAGTCAGAGGTGACGGTGGTGAAGAAATAAAACCCTGAGACCTCATGAGGAACCTCATCCTCATCCTCATCTAGACCCCGAACATCCATTTCATTATAGTTCCATCATTGCTGAAGTGATCAAATGTTCACTGATGGAGACGCACGTGTAAAAATGTTTGTATTAATTGCACTAATTAATATTTTTGTGCATGAGGCCTCCATAGGATTTTCTATTTTGTAAATAGTACATAGAGGAACTTAACGAAAAATAAGTTTTATAGATGATATTAATTGGAGGTCGGCGCAGAAAGTTCATTGATGGAACTATCGCAAAAATCCATAACGATACAGTTACAAGAGCGGCCTCTAGAGGCAAATCACTGACACTGCGAGCTGTTTTTGTTTTTACACACGAGACTGCGTGCTGCACGGAGAGCGTTATTTTATATTTATTATTTACAATTGATCCATTATATAATTATATTTATTTAGAATATTTATAATTATATTCTTTAGCACATTTTCATGATTAAATACTGTACTATTTTATACGGAGTGTTGTGTTTGGGTTCTTTTTTGTTTGTTTTTTTATCCAGTATCCATTTTGTTAATTAATAAGTTATTGGCAAAATATGATCCAAACTTGGTATCAGTAAAATCAGTTGACCTTGAGCTCATAACAGAGATGATTAATTCAAATACACTACAGTCTTTTCTTATTGAAGAAGGAAACAGTGTAATAATTATACTATTATTTTATACTTGTATTTAATTGTAAATAAAAAGTAAAAGAAAGAAAAATATCCTCATATGCTCTCTATGAATCAGTCACATGTGCATAACCCAAACCCTGTACTTACCCACTCCGATCAGGGCGAACAGCGCCACCACGCTCACCTGCACAATCGCTTTCATCCTGCAGACGGTATGTTCTGAAATCAGACAAGAAACGTCACAGTTAGGAAGGTTTCCTCTCAGGACCAACTGTAAAGGAGTTTCACTATCTGGTGTGTGCTGATGATCAGATGATTGTACTGGTCCCAGCGTGTCAGTAAAAACACGGTACAGGATTCAGAACACTCAAACTTCACTGGGTTTAGGATTGATCGTGTGTGAGGTGATTCATGCTGTCATCTGCTAGCTGCTGTATGGTAGGTTGTGCGATGTTGAATAACCTGCTGTATGGTAGGTTGCTGAATGACCTGCTGTTCAGTGATGACCTGCTGTTTGGTAGGTTGCACGATGCTGAATGATCTGCTGCTCATTTTCTGGCCATTTAATACTCTTAATGGAGAAGGTGCACTGTGATGTCAGAGGTAACTTATCATGAGTGGTAAACTGTATCTGCCTCTAGTGGTGAAGTGTGGAAATACATCTGAATGGGAATCCTTTCCTACAGTCACTACATGCGTTTGCAGAATAGAATCTACAGATCAACAGATTTCTAGAATCATCAAGATACAAACGTTAACTGAGAAACCTCTAAATCGCCATACGGATCTGATTAGTCATGTGGAATTTAAAGTATTAAACAAAACACAATTGGGGAAAAAAAAAATGTCACTGAGGTTCTGGTTGTGCTCACAGACTCGCCATCATAAAACGTGGACAACGTGACAAAATCTGATGCAGACGCAAGATTTTATAAAGAACATCTTATTCATTTTTATCACCACACACATAATGTGGAGATACAAATGAAGAAGTTCTTTATAAGTGTAAGTTTGTCCCTGATGAACAAGTCGGTGGAGACTGTGGTGAAGAAAAAACTCCCTGAGATGCAGAAGGAAGAAACCTTGAGAGGAACCAGACTCAAGAGGGAACCTCATCCTCATCTGGGTGCCACCGAATGTCCATTTATTACAGATAAACGATGTTGAGGAGCAGTGATGGAGATCAGAGCAAACTGTAGTCCTGAGTCAGTGTAGCAGACTGTAGATATTAACTACAGTCCAAATCCAGGGCGTTGATGAGAAACATCTCCAGCTGCACAGAGTCACGAACACCAGATGTTTGATGTGTGTTTGTAATGCAGCACTGTTTTGCTCTTCATGAAAGCAGGAGATATGAGGATGTATGAGGTCAGGTAGTGTTAAAGTCCAAAATATTGCTATTACTGATCACTCTGGTCTAAATAATAAAGTTCTGCTCTGTTCTCCATTTTATTATGAACCTGGTGCAAAACGAAAGTCTTGAGGGGGAAAAAATCATAAGTTCCACTAACCAGAAAACAGAAGCTGTTTATTACACGAGACTCGAGACACGTCATCTGATGTGTTTACACAACGACCATCACACCTCTGTGAATCTCTCAGCACAGAAGAGGAAGTAAACACGGCCACAGGAGTCCTCCAAACCATCAAACAAGTTTATATCACACACACTGTTTCAGCATGTTCCATCTCAAACCAGATCCAGACTCTGTTCTAGACCACGCTGTAAGTGCTCCAAAGCTCCTGGAGATCACTAGTGCCCACAGACCCTCCCCAACATCTAGTGAAAAGCCTTCAGAGAAGACTGGAGCTCATTTTAACAGCACAGAGAGAGGAGCAGGTCTGAACTTCTCATGAGTTCTACATTATTATACATAAAGAGATTTCATATTAAAACATGACACATTTTATATAAATACATCTATCTATATATCTATCTACACACACACACACACACACACACACACACAATCACACACACACACACAATCACACACACACACACACACACACACACACACAATCACATACACACACACACACACAATCACATACACACACACACACACACACACAATCACACACAATCACACACACACACACAAACACAATCACACACACACACACACACACAATCACACACACACACACACACACAAACACACACACACACACACGCACACACACACGCACACGCGCACACACAATCTCACACAATCTCACACACACACACAAACACACGCGCGCACGCGCACACAACGGTAATACTATAAGGGTAATAGAGGATTTACTGAAGACACTACTGTATAATAATAGTTACTGAGTATAATAATAATAATTACTGAGTATAAACCGGTTCAGGACTCTGTAACTCCACACAACACATGATGTGGTTTATTACACTGTAAATCTAATTTATTTCTAATATAAATGATCATTAAATGCACTGTATATTGTAAAGCTCAGGAATATCCGCGCGCACTCAGTCGATAATAACATTATTATTATAATAGATTATAAATTATAGTTATTAATAACAGGAGCAGAGAAATACTCGGATTTCTACTGATTTTCTTACCCGTGTTTATTAATCTGATCTTCCTCACAGGAGTAACAGCTGCTTCTCTCCGCGCGCGGATCTTCTCTGACCCTCAGACCACATAGCACACACCCGGGGCCGCCTGACCACGCCCCTCAGGGTTGCCAGATCAGTCTAGGGTTTAATCCGAAATCCTCTGCATATCACACGTACTTTCATCGGTGTTCCGCTTTTTAGTGTATTTTAACAAAGTATAATTAAAGTGTGCGAAATATTCTAAACTTCTTTTTATAGACAATTTCAATGATGTAAACAATAACAAAACGCAGTTGAGATGATACACTGCGCATGTCTGATCCTAAAGCATTTCCTGCTGTGCCATTGTTAAATCACACGTCACTACACACGTGTGCAAATGCGTCTATGTTAGATTTTTATCATGCCCAAAACGAAATGACTGGAGAAGTTTTCCAAACGACCTGCGAGACCCGTAATGTCTTTTCTGATCAGGGAAGGATCACACCGCACACAGAATGTGGCAAAATGTTTCTCTTCGTTTATTGCAGGTGGCAGACACGTTTTTATACACACAGGATGATACAGTCCACACACACACACACACACACACATTGGGTAGAAAGCTGACCTAAAGCCGTTTTCCTGTTTAGACAAGAGGATATACCAGGGGGAGATGTGTGAGCCCAGATAAGACTCTCTGTTTACCTTAAAGACTAACATCGTAAATATCCTATAGACACTGAACGGACAAAGGAATGTGTGTGAGATAGTGTGAAAACAGTTTTAACACTAACAGTCTACTTCACCAAAATGTCTATTTTTTTATCAAGAGAATCAGTAGGAAATAATTATTTCCGGTACAAATTATGTCATGCCAAATAGTACTGTATTATAAATACCAGTGGCGGGCCGTGTATTTGGTACCTGGGCCTTCAGTAGGGACGAACCCGATTTAATCCACCTCTTAATACACCACTATCACAACCTCCTAATACACCATCACAACCTCTTAATACCACTATCATCTTCTTTTTCTTCAGCTCTGCTACCTCCAGCTCCACCTCCTGTCTTTTACTCAATGCCACTGTCTCTAATCCATACAACATCTCAGGTCTCACCACAGTCCTATAAACTTTCCCTTTCACTCTCACAGATACTCTTCTATCACAAATCACTCCTGCTATCACTCTTCTCCACCCACTCCACCCTGCCTGCACTCTTTTCTTCACTTCTCTAACACACTCTCTACTCTCCATTCTCTGTCTTACTCCTACTGACTTTCATTCCCCTTCTCTCCAGCGTGTACCTCCACCTCTCCGGGGCTCTTCTTCAGCTGCTCCCTACTCTCACCACAAATCACAATATCATCTGCAAACATCATAGTCCAGGGAGACTCCTGTTTGACCTCGTCCATCAATCTGTCCATCACCACTGCAAACAGGAAAGGGCTCAGGGCCGATCCTTGATGCAGTCCAACCTCCACCCTAAACCAGTCTGTCGTCCCTACTGCACACTTCACTGCTGTCACACTGTCCTCATACATGTCCTGCACCACCCTCACATACTTCTCCAACACACCTGACTTCCTCATACAATACCACAACTCCTCTCTCCACCCTGTCGTACGCTTTCTCTAAATCCACAAATACACAATGCAATTCCCTCTGTCCTTCTCTATACTTCTCCATCAACATCCTCAAAGCAAATAATGCATCTGTGGTGCTCTTCCTCGGCATGAAACCATACTGCTGCTCACAGATGGTCACCTCTTCTCTCAGCCTGGCTTCCACTACTCTTTCCCATAACACCACTATCACTATACAAAAACTCAATATAACAACACGTGGCATTACAGAGAGACATTTCACATCTGGAGGTGAAAACCATTTTACTAAAGCAACAATCCCAGTTAAGACTCCAAACCTCTACACTACAACCACAACTGTGCACCTACAACATCTGGAGCAGTTCAGAATCAATATTTGTCTAATAACATGACAAAAACATTACAAATCTAAATAAAATACAACCTACTCACCAGAGATAGGCATAAAAAAGTTTAACTCCGATGTATGAACGTGTGCAGAGCTACACACGTGTTTTGCCAGTTGAACTTTGCTTTAACAGTTTCCCTCTGACCAACCAATCAGAGGACGGAACAATGCTGACGCTATTCTGGGCCAGCGAGCTGCCCTGTGAGGAGAATCTGAAATCTGATTGGTTAAAGAAACAGAGCTGTTGGTAATATTCTCTATGGTAAAAGTCCAGCAGTACTGACTCTGAAGGCTCTGAGCAGATTAGATTGACATGGCAGCACATAGAGGCTGAAATCTGATTGGACAAAAAATCTAACAGCCACATACAAGTACTGGAAACAGTGCAGCCGAGAGAAACGCTACGACATGAAGAGAATAAACTGTTGGGAATAAATTAATACAATTTCATGAAACAAATATTAGAATTTAGGTTGTAAATGTAGATCAGTGCTCCTGATAGTGTTTAGACCAGCAGAGAAGGATTTACTGACCCTGACCACCTGACACCGATAAATACCCAAAACTGCCATAAATTGTTTCAACATTCTTCAGACAGGAAGTAGTTAAACTAACATTATTCCGGGTTGGCATTGTTATTTTTTTTTTTTTTTACAAAAATCTATCTATCTATCTATCTATCTATCTATCTATCTATCTATCTATCTATCTATCTTAAATGCTTTCAATGTGCAGTTAACTAACAGGAAATAGTAGAAAATGTCAAATAAAATGATATCCAAGATATAAACCTCAAATCGATGCAGGATAACAGCAGACCTGGCAACCTTGCGACCTGCTCAGAGACACTTTAATGGCGTGTTTCACCCAAATAAACAATTCGACATAAACATTCACAATAATACTGTAGAACCCGAGACCAGACCGCGCACAGTTTCCAGTTTAAACCGTTTATTTCTGCCATGTTTTACACCAAAGTCAGGAACATGACCTGCTATTCTCATTCCCGAGTCTCATGACTGCAGGTGATGACGTCTGAATGTTACATGTAATAAATGGACACATTATTGTATGATTTCATGACTTTGTGCCACTGATGTGTGTGTATAGTGCACTTTAATTATCTTCACCTACTAATATCATCAATCAATCAATAAAATCATCTCCTGCCCAGTTCCTCCCTTCACTCTGTTCTCGGGTATACAGAAATGAGTCTTTACTCAAACACAATCCCATATCCTGTGATCATCACAATTCTACACAATCTCAGAATTCTACACAACCCCATATCCCTGTGATCATTAGAATTCTGCACAGGTCCCAGTGATTAACAGGGTGAGGAACATGCTGAGGAGAACAATGCTGGAGACGTTATAAATATCCAAGTCTCTCTATATATATTTAATGGCTTTACTGAGGAAAGCAGGCAGGAGGTTTGAGGTGATCTCATCAGAAGTTTATTTTTCTTCTGGCAGGAACTGAGTCAGCTCAAAGTCCTTCTACTGCTACTTACTGTGGATTTTCCTATAGACACTCCTAGTTGAGTCACACACACACACACACACACACACACACACACACACACACACACTAAACATGGTGTGCTGTACAGACAGATGATTATTATGGCAGTAACACAATATAATTATAATAATTATATTATGGAAGTAACACAATATAATTCACAAAATATGAGTAATTTTCTTAAAAATAAATAAAATAAAATAAAAATAAAAACCCCGTAATGCCA
>JAAIIK010000358.1:57627-67940 GCA_014706435.1 Silurus glanis
CACACACACACGCACACACACACGAGCGCACACACACACGCACACACACACACACACTGATGCCGTGGGAGTGTCAGTGACAGACTCATCTTTATTAAGTATGGCTCGTCAGTTCTCAGAGCCCTCCCTCTTTCCCACCTCCTCCATTTCTCTCCTTCTCTTTCTGTTCTCGCTCTTCACCACCATCTGCTTGGCCCGAACACACACCATACAGCAGACGGTGCATCACACACACACACACACACACACACATGTGCTGCTCCATCATCCCCTCTGTCCTTGCGTCTTTTTCTCTCCTCTGACATCATTTCTTCTCTTGTCACTCTCATTATGAAAGCGCAGGATTAAAAAGGAGACCTGCTCCCTCTTCTGTCGCTGGTTTTCCTTCTGGACTCTTTGTGTTTTTTGGTAGATCAGTGCTGAAGGATGTTCGTGTCAGTGGCAGCAGTTCTCGGGGCGACCCTGGGAACCGTCTCTGGAGCGCTCACCCTCTGTGGCCTCTCGCTTCTCTGCAAGAACTGCAAGAAGAACAAATTTGAACAGGATGAGAGCACTGACTCGGAGAGAGCAAAAGCCAGCATCTTACACACTCTCACGCAGGTAAGGAGCATCGCTAGAGATATTCCTAAGAAACCGTGCTCTAACAAACAGAACTTCATTTCAGAAGGTTTGTTGATCAGATACGATGTTTTTCTGAGACTCACAGAGCTGATTACATTGATACACATCTGCACAGGAACAAAACTCCTGGAGCTGCTCAGACCAATCAATGCCTTCAGTGAAGTGTCTGAGAAAGTGTCTTCTGATCAACTGCGTGACGCAGAGAGCTGTGCTTCACTTGTGCTCCAAACAGTTGCACATTACTGAGACACGGCTACGTCCAGAGACGCTAATGAACTCCTAATGAAATGTTTGTGGTGTTGAGTTACCTGTGACTCTCCAGTAATTAGATCTTTTGAAAGCTGGTATTGGATTCAGTACAGAGTGATGCTCGCTATTTATAGATGTCTGACTGTTGGTGCTCACAGACAGCGTCGGCTGTTTGCTGTAGCGAAGGCTGTAAATAGAAGAAGCAATTATCGTTACAGGACTGAAAACATCATCTGGATCTCCAGCAGACGTCTGAGGAACACAGGAGATGCTCTGCTTTGGCGATTCTCTGAGCTGTATGATAATTCTCTCAGTCTAGTGATTTCTGAACGGGTTCTTGATGTGAGATGGGCACCAATTGTTCCCTTTCTCTATTTTTTATAAGATATCTGGAAGAGGAAGAGCTTCCACCTCGATTAGGAAATTTGTTGTAGATTTTGCATAATGATGATGAACTATTTGTTCAGGGGTTCGTTTTTATAGAAAACCTTAAAGTGTTTGTTCCAATCCTGATGTCAATGATCTCCTACTAAACACACTAAATCCACTAAACACATTTTAAATAATCTCTCATTCATCTATATAAATACATTAACTGCACCAAGATTACTGTAGATCAACACTGAACCCTGTGCTCTAATGGTTAGTAAGGTTGGAGATGCCTGTAAAAGGATCTGAAGCTGCAATCATTTCTCTGTCGATTTGTTTCTACTTCTGGGATTATGTTTTATCTGCAAAATCCTGAGAGCTGTGTTCTGTATTTTGCTTTAAGGGCAAGGGTTATCAATCTTTTCCACAAAGGGCTGGTGTGGGTGAAGGTTTTCATTTCAACGAAGCAACGACCAGACCTGATAGTCCATTGAAAATAAAGATCTAAACAGATGGAATCTGGTGTGATGTGTTTGGAGTGAAAACGTTGGAAAAGATCAGACTCCTCTGTCTTAGGACAACCTTCAGACTTGGATCATTTCAGATCTGCTTGTTGTAATAGAGGTGGAATGATCTGGATTGTGAGGGTCAACAAAACCGACACAAGAAGCTCTTAGGAAGGTGCAATGGCAGTAAAGAGACGTGAAGTACGTGAACGTGTGCAAACGAGCACGTGTGTGTTTGGGTTTTCTTTTCTAGTTACTGTTAAATTAATATTATATTATTATACTATTTATATAAACTCAAACACATTATCTGTGTAAAGCTGCTTTGAGACAATGTCTTATATTATAAAAAGCGCAATACAAATAAAATGGAACGGAATTGTTTTAATTACAGACATGTTCTAGATTAAATTAAATATTTTAAAAAGGCTTCAAAAACACTTTAAAATTGAAAAAAAAAAAGAGCTTGATGAATTTATGTACCTTATTTCATTTAGTAATTTATGTAAAAGACAATCATTTTTTCAGTGTATTTTTATGTGCAGAATTTGTGTGTTTATCGTGTGTTAGTATTTTACTGCTCGCTGCTTTTGAGGGTCTTAAAACCTTTCACATGATCATCCTGCATCCAAAGAGCCCCAAAGAGCCCCAAAGAGCCCTCAGGTTCAAGAGCTGCGTGTATTATTTATAAATCCTGCACACGTTTCCAGGTTATCATTTTTCTACTTTAATTGGACAAGTCGACGTTTAAGATTATACTCACCGTCAAGCCGCTGCACCTGGCTTTCTGTGAGTGTGTGTGTGTGTGTGTGTGTGTGTGTGTGTGTGTGTGTGTGTGATTATGAATCAGAGGAATCTATATAAAGACCACCTGGCCTGGCCTTGCCTCGAATTAGTCAACTGGTGCTACAACAATTAGTCAATCTTTGTTACATCCCTGAACCGTCGCACTTCTCCGTCCCTAAACCTCCTCCACACATACATTCCCTACTTACTCATACCTTAGAAATCTACATTTACATGCAAGCATCACACACCTTTCCACCCACACACACACACACACACACACTGTCAACGTATAGTCACGACTTATACTCACGTATGCACAGACCAGCCTGTGTGTGTGTGTGTGTGTGTGTGTGTGTGTGTCTACATTTCCTGGTTCCTATAATACACACATATAGATTTAATTATTGCTGTTTCTTTGTAAATGAACATAATAGAGTGGAGTCATGAATATTCATCCTCATCTAACAGTCACAAATGGTCTCTGGGACGAACGCTGAACATGAATATGGATTCACTGGGAGAGGAAGAGAGAAGAAGAACAGAGAATTCTTTAGTACGGTGTAAATATTTCACTGCCACGTCTCTCTATAGTGAAGAGATCAGATCAAATCAGGATCACGGGCTGAACATTATGAACATTTTTGGAGTTTTTAACAGGACACATGACTTTCACTTTACTGTAAAAGCCTTTCTGATATCTAGAACCATTACACACCCAAACAATACATTTTTAAAAAGAAATCTCGGATTAATGGATCATGACAAATACAAAATAAATGCTAGATGTTAGCGTTATATGGAATGTATGTTTACAGAATCTTTTGACAAAAACTAAAATACTTCATCCACCGAAGATGTTTAGGAAATCATCGTATTTATTTATTCTTTATTTATTCTTTATTTTATTATATGTTGGGGGCTCTATAAAAAGGGTACCGTCAGGAATATGGTCTTAAACTACATCTCCCGTTAGTAACTTGACCCTAAAGGGACCATGTCACATGTTTGCTCACATATTCACAAAATGAGCCAGTGCTAATAGTAGAAAATCGTAAACCTGAGAACAACATGAAGGACATGCAAGACACAAAGATCTACAGATCTACAAGTGCTAAGTGCTAAGTGCTAAGCTAATCATCATGAATGTGAATCAGGTGTGCAAACATGTGACATGGAGATCCTTTGCAGTCTAGTGACTGATGGCAGGTGCAGTACATGACCACATTCCTGACAGGAACCTGATTCATGATGTGTGAATGATCTCACTGTGTACTAATCAGATACTTATCAGGCGCTAACCTTAATCAATCCTGGAGTCGAAGTGCTTCATGTGTAATTTAACTACATGTTTGCATGTTTGTTAATTAATGCATTAATTAAACACCTTAATCAACACCTAATTAAGGTTAGTGCTTAAGTAGTGCCTGATTAGTACATTAATTAGTTTACAGTTTATGGTGCGCTGATCATTCATACAGATGTGATGAGTCATGTCCCCTTATTATAAAGCAGAGGTGCACACATCTTTTTTCCCTAAAGGGCCAAAAATCTGACTTGATTTAGGGGCCAAAACTAAATTATATCAAACTGCAAGATTTTTTAATTAATGTCGCCATGTTTCCTTCATTTATTCAATTTAATTCAGTTCAATTCCTGTTTATTTGTTTTGAGCTTTTAATAATGAACATCGTCTCAGAGCAGCTTTACACAGATAATGTGGAGATAAAAATGAAGAAGTTCTTTATAAGTGTAAGTTTGTCCCTGATGAACAAGTCGGTGGAGACTGTGGTGAAGGAAAGAAGGAAGAAACCTTGAGAGGAACCAGACTCAAGAGGGAACCTCATCCTCATCTGGGTGCCACCGAATGTCCATTTCTATTTCTATTTTCTATCTATGATTATCTTTTTATTATTTTTATAATATTAAAAAATAAATAAACAAACAAACAAATTAACCAAAAATAACAAAACATGAATTTGCTTTTTCATTATATATTTTATTTTCTACATTTTCTAGTTCAATGAAACTTATAGAACAGTGAGAACACAGAAACAATCCCATTTATACTACAACAGATTTTAATCTCTAACACTGATATTGAGTCTGTAATAAAGTACAGCTGCTCATATGCTTTAATATCAGTGAGTCTAATGAGAGACAGTTTTCTAAACTGAGCTGCAGCTGATTTAGTGATAAATCAGGATCTTATGTAGGTGAGAGACTGATAGTTTACTCCTCAGTTCACACATCAGACTGAACGTCTGCTCACAGTGGGAGGTTCTGCTGAAGTTTTCACAGCTTTAAAACTTTTCCTTTTTTTCTCTACTTACACTGTATATGGCATTTATATAAATATTGCGGTAGAATTTTTAATCATTTGACACTTAATGGTGTTGCACATTTCTCAATTCTGTTGTTTGCTGTATATATAAAATCTGTTATTATCTGCAGAAAAACTTTTCTTTGTTTTTTTTTTTTAAAAAAAGGCTAATTTCATACTTTCCCAGCACCTCATATTACTAATATTTACAGGACAATCAATTTTTACCTATTTGTTAATTTTGTTTGAAAATAACCTCAATTATTAATTATTATTTTTATTTAATAATAA
Source organism: Silurus glanis (assembly GCA_014706435.1). Classification (NCBI taxonomy): domain Eukaryota; kingdom Metazoa; phylum Chordata; class Actinopteri; order Siluriformes; family Siluridae; genus Silurus; species Silurus glanis. Next base: position 62,773 of record JAAIIK010000358.1, read on the forward strand.
AATGTTCAGCTGTTTTTAATGCACTTTATAATAAAGACGACAGAAGCGCTACAGTAGAGATGCCTAAACTAGGACCTGCAGACCAAATCAGAGGTCATCACAGGCTAAATGTGTCCTCATTCTGCTAATCTCTGTTAAATCAGCAGTAAATTACTGTACAAGTTTCTCACCTCCATAAGATCCTGATTTATCAGTAAATCAGCTGAAACTCAATTTGAAGAAAAAAAAAAGTAAAATAAGGTGCAGTTTCATGTCTCTTATTAGAGTCACTGATATTTAAAGCATATGAGCAGCTGTACTTTATTACAGACTTAATATCAGTGTTAGGGATTGAAAACTGTTGTAGTATAAATGGGATTGTTTCTGTGTTCTCACTGTTCTAAACATTTCACTGAACTTTGCATGAGTTATGCAGATTAGAGTCATGCTGTATATTTATTGATTGATTTATTTCTAATTTTTTACGAAATCATAAATAAGATGCATAAATGTATAGATGCAGGTGATATTAAAAGGTCACTATAGTCCTAGTTTGGGCATCCTAGCTTTAAAGAGCTGCTATCTTTATAATAATGTGCATTAAAAAGATTAATAGCTGAACAGTTTATTAGGATATAAAAATGAAATAATTTAGATAAAATTTCGGCCAAATTTAAGAAAGAAAGAAACATGAATAGCCCTGTTAATATTATGAATTTCAGATGCTGTGAAAGTATAAAATTTGGCTTTCAGGTCATTAAGATGACGTATATATATTTTTTCTGCAGATTAATGATGAGGTTGTAATATCAAAATCAGAAATAAAGAAATAGAATTTACCAAGTATTAGTTACCAAGTGCTTTCACACACAAGCAATGTGACTTGACCTCAGGAGCTTCCAGTGCAGGAGAAGTACAGACATGATGTAACAGAATAGTGAACCAGACAATTAAATTAACAATTAACAATTATATACAGAGTACAGCAGAAATAAGTCACTTAAATGTCAAATGATTGAAAATTATTTCACTTTATAATATTTATATTACTTCTTAAACAGTAATTTATTGTTGGATATTATAAATATATTATATATATCAAACAGAAGAAATGAAATGCAGCAAATACTTTACATATATAGATTTATTTTTAATGACACACCTGCTGATATGCTCCTCCATCCTTCACAGATAATTATTTCTCAGATGCTCTTTGCTGCAGATGTTGTGTTCCTCTCACCTTTTTAAAAAAAAAAAACTCCCAAAGGATATTAGATTTGTTGGATTGGATTCAAGTCAGGCAGCGTACTTATGCAGGTCATAAGGTCATAAATACAGCCAGTGTTTTACTATAATCCATTGATGTGTCATGTAAAATCATCTCTCTACCTTTAGCACTCATGCAGCCCCAAACCATTACAGTTCCACCACCATGCTTCACTGTCAGAACTATGGATCCTCTCTCGTAATCCTGACCAAGTTCATCTGACCGAAGAATCTCCTTCCCAAAACATTACTCAGACCTCGTTTCATTTACTTTAGCAAAGTTCTATCTTGCAGTCTTGTGCTAAAGAACAGAGAAAAGTTATTCTTTTTCCTCGAGGCTGATGTGATGTCATTTCTGAGCTGTCACAGATTTCCAATGAAAAGCCCTGTGCCAATCCGAAGCACTCGCCCATCTGTTTTTCCGAGCTGGATTGTGTAGTAGGAGCGAGAAGTAGCGCTCCATCCATGGTGTCATTTCAGAACGACGTCCACTGAAGCTCTGATCAGTGACACTATGACTCCTTCTGAAACTCCTGATTACTGAGTCAGTGTTTCTGCTGAGGTTTCATTCGTCTCCCTGTATCTTTTTTCCTCTAAGTGAAGTTTCACAGTTGGATTTCTCTTTATTTCTATGGCACGTTCTGGTGATCACAGCTCATCTTATAACCAGTTTATGTAATTTGACTAATTGTAAATCACAGGTAGACTCCATTTTGTGTGTGTGTGTTCACAGGTGTGTTGGCTTCATTGCGTTGTGTTTCAGCTTTAGTGTGTGTATTTTCAATATAGTCTTCTTTAAACCGTTGTTTTTAGTTATATATTTTGAAATAATGTAACTATTGAGAAACATTTATGACATTTGACATCTAATGCGAAGGGATTTACTCTCTTGTGCTTTATATAATCCTGAGGAAATGATTTTCAGAAGAAAAATGTGGATGTGTGGATGTCCTACATCAGCACATCATGCAGATCCCAGTGATTGTGTCTGATTTTACTCTCCAAACCTGCCTTGATCACCAATCAGGCACCACTTGCTTCTGCTGAAGATCCACATGGACAAGTGAAATATAGATGAGATTACATTTTGTAACCATGAACCATGACAAAAACAGAGAGCATCTGATAACTTCAACAACCATGGAACTATAATGATTGGATATTTCGTGTCACACAGATGAGGATGAGTTTCCTCCTGAGTCTGGTTTCTCTTAAGGTTCTGCTCCTCAGACCAGCCATCACCTTTGCCTCACTCCATAGGGATGCATCTGTGAATTTAAAATGTTTATTCTTAATTTATTCTGAAAAGCTGCTTTGTGATGATATGCATTTATATTATTGGTATTTAGTAAATGTCCTTATCCAGATCATCAATTACTTTATATCATTGAACTGCTGAAAGTAAAGGGTCTTGCTCAAGGCTCCAGCAGTGGTGGCTTGGTGGTGCTGGGAACTGAACTAACAACCTTGTGATCCACCATCTTAACCACCGTTATTTCCCTCCTTCCTGCAATGACCACTGTTAAACATGCTATACAAATAAATAGCAATTAATTAGAATTAAATATCATTATAACACTATCTGTTACATCTTCTGCAAGAAGCAAATTTACGCTGAAGATCTGATTAATGTTTTATTGTTTTAAGGGAAATTTGATCTTATTAAAATGTGTCTAATGTTTATAAATGGAAATAGGAAGAAATCTGTACCCTGAAATTTTAATCCTGATTAAACCATATGACTCACTTCATACCCTTTATTTAATGTGTGATCCTACTGAAAATACATATCTAACGCAGCTTTATGTTTATTTTACTTTCATTTGGTTATAATTCAGTTCAGTGTGCAGAAATCTACTGAACCTATTCAGCCACAGGCGCTGCTGAAGTTCCCCAAGATCTACAAACCCAAGCCATCTGTCACATCATCTGAGGTTATGAACTACAGTGAAGATGCTGAGAAAGCTCTCGCTAAGACGGACAGCCGTGACCAAGGAACAGAGAAGGAGAAGGAGGTCACTGATCTCCAACGGCAAGGTCAAAACTACTGTATTTATTATTAACATGATGAAGGACGTGACATTATATTATATTATATTATATTATATTATATATTATATTATTTTTGTTTTTTATTCATAAATGCAGTGTGTGTATTTCTCTCAGATTCTACAGATGAAACCCCGTGTGCTGTTGAACAATCTGGTGCGATTCCCAACAGTTGCTCTGTGCTGCAGCCCAAATTGCACTTCTCCCTCCGTCTACACACCGAGAGCAGAGAGCTACACATCACTATTATAGAGGGTAACAACACACACACACACACACACACACACACACACACACACACACACATTTAACCAGTATACAGTATACTACCATGGACCCCATCATTAAAAGAAAATATGGTAAATGGAGACATGGCCTTGGTGATCAGTATGGAGTAGTATATTAGTAAACTGTAATGTGTTTATAATTTAGTATACTGTAATTGATTATTAATAAAAGAAATTCATATACATAATTTAGCAAAACAGTGCAATATTACCGTAATGTATAAACTTTACAGTATATATGTGTAGTATAGGTGGTGTTGGATGTTTTTGTTTCTGTGTTTACCGATAAAAAGACAAGAGTTAAAATTGGGTCTCTTACTGCATACGCTGCTACGTTTTCCTGCCACGTGAAAATAATATAATACTTGTGACTTGGCTGGAGTTTGTTATTACTTTTCCTTAATAAAATATTGCATAATGAAATTGGTTCATACTTTTTAAAAAATCCTGTATTATGAATCTTTATTTTTATTATTTATATTTTAAATAGTTTTATTTTTATTATTTTTAGTTATTTATATCATATATGTTAAATCAAAACTTATATAACTACACACATAAACAATGTGGAAGTTTACGTCAATTTTAATTATATCATAGTGATTTTCAATCTTTTGTACAAAAGGTCAGATTTTCCATCACTCTAATCACGTCTACTGAAGCACGTGTACAGAGAAAACGCCGGTGGATTTTATTTAACATCAGGTTTTACACAGAAATATCATACAGAAGCAGTTTTATTATTACTCTCAGAATACTGGGCTCAGATGTAAGTTTAAATAAAACTAGTGTTAATATTATGAGTGTTTCAGATCTAATGTTTAATTAATGTTATAATTCTTTAGAATTACGTTTGTACAAACTGCAAGAAAAATTAAATATTTTTATAGCTCTAACAGGTCACTGTGATTTTTCTTAATAAAGGCAGGCGAGTTCCTGGATAAGCATTTTTATTTCAAATACATTTTAATTAACACATCACTGCACACTTTTACACTTTTACATTTTACTCATAATCACACAATAAAGCGGCCACAACAACTTATAATAATCAAATCATTGTCTGTTCTGTAGTCAAAACTACAGAAAATACACATTAAATTACAAATAAATTGCTGGAACCTCTTGTTGATATTTTCCAGCCTTCACATCAGCATCATTCTGAACAGTTTATTTGCTCACTTATTTATTCATATTTGTATTTATTATTACCAGGATTGGTTTCATTGTGCCGGTGAAGGTTCATTTCTTCTTTGGAACAAATTTTGTGGTTTATTAAATATGCCACTGTCCATATTCTCCTGGAGAGCTCAGCGATCAGAAGCTACCTTTTGTTTTCTTCAACAAAAACACTGTGTGTATGAAGTGAGTGAAACACGGACGAATAATGTGATGAGGGATAAATTAGTCAGTGGTCTCGCCATCAATAAAAGCCCTAAAGTAACAATGAGGGACTGTAATGAAGGTTTCCAGCAGAGAGGTTTTGTGTATGCATGCTTTACACTGCTATAAAAAAAACCCATCCTCCCCACAGACCCCCCCCTCCCACCCCCCCCCCCCCCCCCACACACACACACACACACACAC
>JAAIIK010000358.1:72940-83527 GCA_014706435.1 Silurus glanis
AGAGAGAGAGAGAGAGGGAGAGAGAGAGAGGGAGAGAGAGAGTGAGAGAGAGAGAGAGAGAGAGAGAGAGAGAGAGAGAGAGAGAGAAATACGTAGGTTGCATTTGATAAATTTGTCTACTTTAAGAGTTTGAGTCATGACTATTTTTATGAATGTAGCCATTTGTCTCTGTATCTGTGATAAAGCAGGTTTCTAAGACAAGCGTTATTATTTGGTGAATGTTATTATGATAATTCGACTCCTCTGCTATGAATCTCAATTTTACTGAACCCATTCCCAATTGTGTTGCCACAGCTGCTGTCGGCTTCACAGAATAGCGGCCTGTAAACAAATATTTATTTATTGATTCATCTTCAGGAACCGTTTTTAAGAGGAATTTACGAGAGAAAATAATCGAGAAATGCAGCAAAACACCGACCCAAACCACTCATCAGACCGTGCTCCAAAATCAATATAAACACCCTCAATTCAACACTTTCAACTCAAATCCAGCATTTATTATTTCAACTTCAATATCCTGTGCACATCTAACAACAACTCTGCCAACGTCTGCATTTTTGATATATGAATGGTCCAAATCATGTTGTAAATCTTATATAAAGTCTATTCAAATCTAGATTTTATATTTATATTTAAACTGAAAGTAAATAAATAAAAGCAAGTTCAGAGCTCACAATGTTCTTACCAGGAATTTAAATACTATGCTCTGATGCTCTGTGATTGAATTATCCAACCTGTTCACCACGTGGCATCAGTGCAACACAAACATAAAATCACAGAGGATGCAGATTCACTGAAACTGAAAACAATGTGCATTTTTAAATGCTTTTCTTCTCACCACAGGTGTATGAGGAGGCATCAGAAAGTTTCACTCTGTTATAATACTTTATTTATCCACACAATCAAGTTCAAAATAGTCTCCTTGCACAGTAATACAGTGCTCCTAGTGTTCTTCTGGAACGTGCCCTGGAAGTCTTCTTTTTGAAGTGTGTCGAGCATCTTCTGCTAAACGCTATCGAAACTCAGAGATGGACCTTCATCTTCAAGAAGAGGGCGAAGTCCTCAAATCTTGGGAGTAGTGTGGGTGTGGAAGTGAGATCGTGTGGATTGTTCTCAGACGATCATCATGCACAAGCTGCCGAATGGTTTCCACGTTCAGGGGTTTGAGCTCGTTTAAGGTCTTTCTGATTTCTCGTTGTTTTCCAGCGATGTTCTTCCGCCCTTGAAGCGTGCGTGCCGCTGAAAACACCTCCGTCACGTCACACGTCTCTGTGGCAGATTTGTCCAAAATTTCACGTTTGTTCTTTGCTCTAACTCGCCGTACGTGATGAAATCGCAGACGTGGGAACGCACGTGGGGCAGAACAGCACCTGTTACACCAGTGGTCTCAGAACCTCGTAAAGAGCAGTAATTTGGAGATTTATGTTGAATAAAAGTGAGCAGTATTTACACTGATATGTTTAGTGTAATTAACCCCACCTGAGTTACGACATGCTACATGGTGCATTTATGACTCACCCTTCCGATGCGATCCGATGCGATCCGATGCGATTCCAGATGCAAGCTTGTCAAACCGGAGCGCATACACTATTTTTCTTCTCGGTGAGTCACAGTAACTGCACGCGTCCCGACATGGGGTTATCCAACATGGACCCAATCCAATATTCTTTCCCTCCACGTTTCAAGTCTGCTTTACTGTATCGCTGTGTCGTGACTTTCGAGTCTGGGGAAACACGACGTTTATTTTTCATATTTTTCTTGTGTGTTTTTTTCACCTGTTTATATTTCTTCTGTTTGAGATGTTTGTAAACCATTCAGTTAGAGGTAACTATTGCACCTGTGTTTTTATTGCACATATTTCTTTGTTTGACCTCTCAGATGGAGGTTCGTTCGACGGGGGAGCTTCTGCTGTCGCTAAGCTACCTGCCTGCTGCAAACAGACTGGGGGTGGTGGTGATGAAGGCCAGAGGACTGCAGTCTGATAAACTTAAAGACACTATCGGTAATATGAACTGCTGTAGAGATCACTCCTTCTGTTCCTTACTCTTACATCTCACACAGCATTGGATGGAATTTGGACTAAAAGTATGACGTTTTCACAGAGCTTCACTTTTTCCACATTTTGTTATGTTACAGCTTCATTCCAACATCGATCAAATTCATTAGTTTCCTCAAAGTTCTTCAAACAATACCCAAGAAAGACAGCTGTAATATCCTGTAACTGGATTGTAATTTTCCAGGATTGTATTCTTTATGCAGTTTAGGAAAAAACTGAGTAGTAGCAAGAAATCTAATAACATGTATAATAAGTAGTAACATATACTTCAGAGGAATAATGTTCTTCACCAGAACCGTTCATCTACATCTGTAGAATTTATCCCAAGGCATGTTAATCCTTTTTTTTACCTTTTCATTCTAAAATCTCACATGTGTAGATGATCTCCTTATCTGGTAACAATATTAAAAAATCTTTTTTTATTCCAGACACAAGTCTAATTGCTCACACGATTAATTGACATCTTTAAAAAAATGTTCTTGTTTCTCAGACCTGTCAGTGAAGCTGACTCTGAAGCACCAGAGCACCAAGCTGAAGAAGAAGCAGACACGGCGCGTCAAGCACAAAATCAACCCGGTGTGGAATGAGATGATGATGCTTGAGCTCCCCAGAGAGCTCCTAACCAAATCCAGCTTAGACCTGGAGGTTCTGAACCAGGCCAGCCCTGGCACTCTGCTCCCGCTTGGCCGATGTCAGCTCGGGGTCCAGTTCTCCGGCACTGGCCTCCAACACTGGCAGCAGATGCTGGATAACCCACGCAAACAGATCGCCATGTGGCATCCTCTGCATGCTTAAAATCAATTCTGACTTAAATATAATGCATAGATAAATGTTGTTTGTTTATATTTATAAGTACTGCTCTATTCCTGTCCAATAATATGTGACGTCTAAAGGTTTAAGATCAACCGCTCATCTGTTATTGATACTCAGTCGTCTCTTGAGTCTCAGTGCATTCACAACATTTTGGAAGAAGCCCTTATCTAGAAGCACTTACAAGTATCTCATCTACACAGCTGAGAAGATGAGGGTCAAGACCGTAGCTCAAGAGGCCAGTAGTAGTGAATCCAACATCTTAACCACTGAGACACTTTCTACAGGGACAGTTATAATCAGATACAGATCATTATAGTGATGAATGTACAACCATATACATATATGTAAAGAAGCATATTGAGCCTCGGTGCTTGTGTCGGGTCCCCCAGCACCGATAACATGAAGTCTTGGGGCAGATTAGAATTTGATTGGACTCAATTTAGATCTGGAGTGCTGCAATTTGTCTCTGCTCTAAGTGAGGAAATAAATTATCAATGTACAAGAGGCCAGGGCTCATTAACCTCCTATTAACCTTTAATTAACCTCCTATTAACCTTTAATTAACCTCCAATTAACCTCCTATTAACCTTTAATTAACCTCCCATTAAAATCCCTGTCTCATGGAGCACAGCTCACTTTGATTTATTTATTTATTTATTTATTTATTTATTTATTTATTTATTATTACTATTTATTATTATTATTGTTATTATTGTTGTTATTGTTGTTGTTATTATTAATATATTTTAATAATTAAATGTATCTATTTATTCTATAACAACAATAATAATAATAATAATAATAATAATAATAATAATAACCACAATCCTTCTTTGTATGTGTAATAATAATAATGATGTATGAGTGTAAAATTCCTCTGTCTTGTACACACACATGAAATAATACTGTGATGAATTTATGTCTTGTTACAGTCTCCACATCTTTCATAATCTGATAGTTGCTCTCATGACAGCGGTAATTGTTATGAAATATACTGTATACACTGACGTGATAAAAGTGCAATAAGGTTTGATTAGATGCTGGTTTTACAGTAGAATAGCTCCAAATATTAATTATTTAAAAAAAGTCCTGATAAATTCTCAATGTTGGAATGAATGTATGAATAATGGAAATATTTATTTATGATAACGCACGATACAACAGATGTGCAGGAATAAAAATGACTCTATGACACGTCACTTGTATAATGAGTTTTGCAATAATTCAAGATACCTTTATAATTTTCTTATATATACATAAATACAGCAACAAAATGCCACAGCACTCATCCTTTACATGCATTAAATATATATATATATACATACAAAACACCCACAGAATATCACAGCACATCTGTGTAAATCTTCTAGCAGGATTGATGGAGTGATTCAGATATAAATAAATGATGACCACATCCTGATGTCGTGTAACAGGCGTGTGTGTTATGTAGCATCTCATGTATTATTGACAAATGAAGGAAAAATCAAATGAGCCTCCAGATCAAACATGGCCGCTCTGCCTCCTGGAGACATAACACCAGTTCCACCGAGTCACATTTCCATATACTCATGTAAGCCATTATTAATGGAGCAGGTATATCAGATTACTCATATAATAATTATTTTAAATAATAATGAACCCACAGGCTATAATATCTATAGAGAGAATGTGAATGTGGCGTTTAAAGGAGACTCAAGCTGAGAAAACAACACTAAGAGATGCTCAGTTGTAAATACACAGGTTGAAATGGTGCAGTCAGTAATCTGGAGGCAAACTGAGGAAATAAACAGAACAATTTCAACCATTTCACCTGAAGGTTTCATACATGAGTCTTCATTAGCCGAAGATATTAAAGAAGCATTAGTACATCACATGACCAATGCTTCACTGATCCCACAGATCAGGTCCTGTTTCACCTCAATGCCATTAACTTTCTGGATTCTGTGTGTCACGCTCTAGATTGTGTCCTTTGTAGTTGTTAGTGAACGTTTTGTTTGTGGCCTTGTAAGTGTTCTCGTTAGTTTTACGTTCATTTTCTTTGCTTTTCATTCAAATAAATGAGATTTTTGCATCCACTCTTCTTCGTTCTGGATGTCACTTCACCATTCTGCTTCACTGAAGGTATTGCTCTTCCTCCTGGCTTCACTCTGGTTCCTCCACTTGTTTCGTGCTGTAGGTCATGTGGTGGTTTTGTGTGGCAGAGGAGATTACTCCTGCTTCTGGCTCCACTGCTCCCTCTTCTGGCTTTGCAGTGGTCATCACTCCTACTTAGCCACCCTCACCCCACATCTCCACCTAGGGCTTTGCTCCACCCACTGCCTTTTCAGTAGCCATCGTTCTGCTCTTATGCTTTATCTTGCACATCAGACCATCTCTTAGCATTGATCTCATCTAATCAAGGAGATATTTTGGTTGTTTAGGAGCCTCCTCTAGCTGGGGTTCTTTCATAGTACCTGAGTTTAAACTACACCACCCACTTCCAGTTTCACCTGCAGTAGATGATGAAAGCGTTTAGTCCATCTAGTCATGTCCATGTTCTTTGTGCACCTTCACAGTAAATTCTGACATCATTATGCTTCATTACTGCTGTTTTTAGATCAAATATTTCTAAATACTTTACCTTCTGCTAACATTAGAGGAAAACTACATTCTGTGGAAATGAAGCTCAACCTGCAAACACTGGAGGTCAGAGGACTCTGGAGTGACCTTATATCTAAGATAATATTGATTTTGTAGATCAATACCATGTCCTTGCAGAGTTCCATGCAGGTGAGCAGAGTATTCGTGCCTGTTTACTGAACCATGGACGTCCATTCTCTCTGTTTTATCTAGTGTTTTATAAGATTAGAATCATTTCTTTCTCAATTAATCAATTGATAAATGCATTTAGAAACAGATGGTTAGTTTTCTGCTTTTATTCACTGATCTCTCTCTCTCTCTCTCTCTCTCTCTCTCTCGCTCTCTTTTTGTTGTATCTCTCTTTCTGCTTCTGCATGACTGCCTGAAGATGGAGCAGATTATTACAGTGCAGGGAAACAGTGATGTATCTCAGAAAAGTGTAGAACATTATGTTCCCTCTCTCCACACACACACACACACACACACACACACACACACACACACACACACACACACAGTACACTTGAGCAGCTGCATGTTATTTAAAATGATATTTGTGTGTATAAATGTGTTCATGAGCAGAATCATAAATTCAGTTTTATTTGTAGTGTTTATAGCAGTGCACATTTCCCCTGAGCAGCTTTACAGAGATTAAAAGGTTATAAAGTTATATAAAAGTCTGAATATGTTTAGTGTCTATAAGTTTGTTCCTTGTCATTTTATCTATAACGCAACTAATGACAGAAAAAAGACCTTGTTTTTGCCACATGTGGGAACTAATGAAGTACAAATACTTTGTTACTGTTCCTCCAGTATGTAGATTTTACTTCACTCTTTAATTTTTCGGACAATTTTTTACTTTCACTCACTAAATTTTACACAAATATCTGTACTTTCTACTTTTCACATTTTCACACCGGACTCGTTACTTTAGTTTTAATCTGTTTGGTGACATCATCAATATTTTATCTTCTCACTGCACATCAACATGTTTCTTATCATTGTGCTGCATTTTCAATCCACTGGTGGATCATCTCCTGTCTCTCTCACACCACAGACGTAGACTAGATTCTGAAGCTCACAATGAGCAGAGCAGAAACAGTAAGAAGTCTGGGGTTAACGTGGATGAGACAGAGGGAGTCAGTGATGAGAACATGACTGAGAACGGAGACATTCCTGATCACCATCATCATCTTGTGTTCTACATGGTGGATCTTCAGTCTGGATTCATTCATTAGAGAACATTAGAAATGATTTTATATTAATATATTAATATGATGTTACAGCGTGACACTAAAACAGGTCGTAATAATCACTAGTTTTTACTGAAGAACATGTCGGAGCCCAAACTTCTTCACTTTCACTTGAGTGAAAAAGTGCAGTCAGAACTTCAACTTTTACCAGAATCTTCTAAAACATCAGGATCTGCACTTCTACTGAGTGAAGGAGGGGTGGACTGTTACCAGCTCTGTTTTTTGTAGATGTACGACAAAATAAAATGTACCTGCAAATGGACAAAAACTAAGAAATACATTACATGTATTACATAAATATATGAATTATATAAATTACATTTTCATATTGCTGTGGAATAAAAGAAATAAAACATGGGGATCTCGAGTGAAAAACATAATCAGCTTCGGACTGCATTAGAGCAGCCTGTTGTTGATCATTTCCTGTAACAACTCAGAAATGGTTTATTCCTGATTGACCCCTAAGAGGTCATCGATGCAGACACTATAGTGAGTTTACAGTCAGACAATAGTGCAGAAGTGCACACAGCTATACACTCAAGTACCCTCACACCGTTTCTTACAGGGTTTCCAGACTGTAGAGATGTTCATTGTGAGTATTAAACGTGGTCTGTGTGTGATTCTGTGCTGCGTTCATTAGTAATGCATGTAAACGCACAAACACACGTACATGTCTATTCATTACTGTTCCATCAATTTTGAGGTTTGAACTGTTCAGTGATGGAGCCTCGAGTTTAAAACTCTTCATGGTTCTTGCAGTCCAAAGCCACTGAAGGCAACAAACATTGTTGATATTAATTACAGTCCAAATCCATCTTCAAGGTTCTTGAGTTGAACCTCCCCAGTAACTTCATGGATCTTTTGACTCTTCATGTGGAACCATCTTCATCTGCACCAAGCAAAATCCAGTTCAAAAGAACTCTCTCTAAAGGCAGGGCATCAGAATGAATCAGGCAGCTCCAGAAAGAAGAACAGGACTGGATCAGTGGAACATCAAAACGTATTATTAAATAGTAAAAAATATCTATTAAACATTGAACTAAAAAACACAAAAGCAAATTTTACGTTTATTGAACATCTGCTTTCTGCACTTTATATAATCCGTTATCTATTTAGCCTGAAAAAAATAATTACATGTGAAGTATAAATAGTGTACATACATTTTATTCTTCTCTCAGTTTCTCCCAGAATCTCTTTGTGTTTCATTCAAGTAAACAAACTGATTATAATCTCTGAAAGAGAACAGCAAGATCCTGTAATTAAAAACTAACTGTTGTCCCTGATGTTTCTCTTAATAACTCTCGTGTCCCTGTTGGCTCTCCTTGAATCTGGTTCAATTCCGTAATCCTGCTCTGGTCAGGAGGTAATGAGATCTTATTGACTTACTTCAACACTTTCCTCTCAACATACTCTGCATCATCAGCAAAATACACTTCAATGTCTGCAAAAGAAATACATGAATACATTTTACTTGTTTATTTTCCCAGAAGTGCCACAGATCTGGATAAACAGAATACATGAGACAAACACACACATACACACACATACACACACACACACACACACACACACATATATATATATATATATATATATATATATATATATACACACACACACACACACACACACACACACACAGGTGTGTTATTTGTTGTTTGTATTATTGTGTGTGATGGATGATTTGGTGTATTGGATTGTATTAATAGCGGTGAGTGTGTGCTTTGGTGGCTATCTATTGTGTGCACTGTAATGAGGGTCACCTCACAGTCTCAGCAGGGTCAGACTGGTCTCCTAGTTGCCATGGTGATAAGAAAGCTTATAGGATGCTGTCTAAATCCAGATACAGAGGACTTTAAGTGAGCCGAACAGTTCAAAACAAAACCAAAAAAGAAAGAAAGAAATATTTGGGACGCCGTGACAGAATGCAATGACTTGCAAATAAACCCATATTTTATTCACAATAGATTGTATACATATAAAATTTTAAAATTGAGAAAATGAACAATTTGAAGTAAAATATATGGTTATTTTGAAAATATTTGGGACAGGACCATGTCATGACCCACCGTGTATCTGGGAACTGAGGAGACCAGTTGCTGAAGTTTTGGGAGATGGATGTGTCTGATACCGTATTTTTCGGACTATAAGCCGCTACTTTTTTCCCACGTTTTGAACCCCGCGGCTTAAACAACGAAGCGGCTTATTTATGAATTTTTCCTGGGTTTTTCGCGGTTTCACAAACTTCAAGCCAAAAAACTGAACCCCATAACATTAGACCAATGAAATTTCCGAACGGAAACGAAAAAACGCACCTCACCTGTGTTCTGAGCTGCACGGCATCGGGAGAAAAAATGTTTTTTTTAAACGCACGACGATGCCAAAAGATAAACTCTCGAGAGAAATAGTTGTGAAAGGAAGGAGGAAGACAGTGAACAATGACTTTCTTGGTCGGCTACTGTTTAGATACAAGCCGTTGTAGCGCGTTGAGTCTGGGTGAAGGGAGAGCTCGCTAACTCCAGTTACAACAGAAATCATATAAGCACAGACAGGTTTCCAAAACTCGTGCTTTTTTATTTTTCTTGGCAACAGCGTTACGGGTTAGTCAAAGAAACTTAGAAATCAGCATCAGAAAATAATAAGGTATATTCCTCAGTCTTGCACACATGCAGTAATACCGGAGAAATGCGGCGGCAGGCTATTCCCAACATGCCGCTCTGCTCTTAAAGGAGCCACAACATATTTCACCCGTTACACCGTGTTACACAGACACTGTCTTTCATTAAAGCCTGTGTAAAGTTCATTAGTTTCAGTGTAGACACCTGCGGCTTATAGACAGGTGCGGCGTATTTATGTTAAAAATAAAAATATTTGTCAAATTCAGTGGGTGCGGCTTATATATGGGTGCGCTTTATAGTCCGGAAATTACGGTACATGATTGTAGCTGCTCAACAGTTCTACCACGAAATCATGCTATTGTAATAGATGCAGTAGATCCTTCCTTGTTTCCTGGGTGGAAGCATTTGTTGCTCTGAAACCTGTATATAGCGTTCAGCATTGATGAAGTCTTTTCTAGATGTGAAATCTTGCTATTCCACAGGCACTAATGCACCACCATACCATCAGAGATGTGGCTTTTTGAACTGAGTGCTGATAACAAGCCAGATGGTCCCTCTGCTCTTTAGTCTGGAGGACGTGGTGCCCATGGTTTCCAAAAAGATATTTAAATTTATCTGAACAGTTTTCCACTTTGCCTCAGTGCATTATAAATGAGTTTTTGTTTCTGACTCATGTTCACGCATGTCTTCTTCTTTGCATGATAGAGATTTTACCTGCATTTGTGGATGACATGCAAACTGTGTTCAGAGACAATGATTTCTGATGATAAACAGCAAAGTTACAAAAAAGAAGACTAACCCTGGTAGAAAACATTAGCATAGCATTAGGGTTATTGATGCAAAGCCCCACTGCTAAGCACTCCTTACCCGTATACACACAAATGCATTTAAGTGCATTTAATCCTTTACCACGCCATTCTCTAAACAGATGGACAAGATGGACATTCCTTTTTGATGAAGCTCCTCTGATGTACTGTTATTGATGCTATCGGTAAAAAATGTACTCTGATGGCAAAATGTTAAATGTTGCCTGTGGTTGTGAGTGTGTAGGATTTGGGCTTTTTATTCCATACACACATGCATTTAAAAATATATATAATTCATCAGCAAATGTTAATGAATGTAAATCCAGTCAGTGGTGCAGCGCGGTCGAGACAGCAGGAAGGTCAAGAGAAGGTCTGTGTGTGTGTGTGTGTGTGTGTGTGTGTGTGTGTGTGTGTGTGTGTGT